>QNGE01010547.1:0-10019 GCA_008508345.1 Paragonimus westermani
TGCATCGAAGACTTACTCAGGCGTTCCATGAGTTGCACATCATCTGCGACCGTGTAGCAGAGACTGCTGATCCTCATCGCCAAATCGTTCATGCATACGGGGAACAGCAAGGGACTCAAAACTGACCCTTGCAAAACACCGCTGGTGGTATGTGCTGTGTCCCACCTGGGGCCCTATACTTGCACATAGAAAATCCTGTTCTACAGGATGCTTTCACCCATGCTAGAACATCAGGAGATATAATAAACGCCTTCAATTCCAACATTCAAATTTTATGGTTTAAGCGGTTGGAAGCCTTCCTATAATCTAAATGGTAGACATGAACACACACCCTCTTGTGCACCCGTGGAGTGTTCTCATCTACGAAAGCGAGTAGGTTAGAAAGGCAAGATCGCCTACTTACAAAGTCATGCTACCGAGTCATCCCTTAGGGCTCTTTCTATCACTTACAAGGCGGTTTGAGGCCTCTTTCCCAATCCACACCCAAACGGAGCAACTAATACATCAACAAGTGCTCTTATGATTGACGGATGAATGTCATCTGGACTCGCTTCCTTCGTAACATCCAGCTTAGTGAATCAACCTCGCACCTCCCCAGCATTAACTACCATTTCATTCATCATGGGTAAGTCAACTGCGACGCCGGCGTGCGGTGACCGGCCACCATCTCATGTATTCACCTTCTCAAAAAAATGAGGTAACGCTTGAGCCTTCCTTTCATCATTGGACGCGTTCACTCCATTTCCGCCACAGCTATACCGAACTGGCAGTCGGATAGAGGGCATTGGACTGTACATATTTGTAATACGCCTTTGGGTTTTGCATAACTCGCTTAGCCAATTTCCCCTCGCATGCTAGTCAACACTCCCGCTGAACCTAGCTGGCTCTGCGCCCAACCAGTCTGTAACCCCAGATAACGCCTATGTCCGTCTGTGCATTCGGATCTCTCCTAAGCCTTGCGCCTCATGGTTTGAATCTTCCTTGCTCTGCGCAGCCACGACGGGAGACCACCGTGGTGGAAAACCCCTCGAAGTGAGACAAACTTAATAGCCAATTTCAGTAAACTGGTTTTAAGCTTGATCCAAATTATATCAATATCGTTACCCTCCCCATGTTCTGGCCACGCTTCCACTTCCACACCACTGATCGTCTTGTCAGTGTTAATTTCTCCATAGGCCCGATGCTACCTGACCGGAAGCTTACGCGAATGTCAGCTTAACGAGCCCATGGTCGCTTCTTCCAACAGGAGGTCTGACCTCGAAGCTGCCTACTTCATTCGAGCATAGCTACTGTCTGGCCTGGCCTAAATCGGGTATGTTAACTTACGTGCCGAACTAAGGCCTGGGTGCGTAGAAATTTAAGAAGAGGTTCACCGAACGACCTTTTCGGTGCGTGCTGTTTTATCTAGCTAACTTTCGACACATTGAAATCTCCAGGAAAGAGGATCTCTTATGCTCGGTGCGCGATTACTCAATATTGCCAACAGGTCTTCGTCCTCGGACCCTGTCGTCAATGGACTTCTATAGACGCACGCCACCAACACTATCATGTTCAGCAGTTCCACAAAACAAAACCACTTGCACGTTGGGCGTTGTAGGTGCCTTGCTACTGTCGTTCGTGATGTTGAGCCATCAAAAGCAAGTACTATTCTTCGGTTCTTCCATCCTGCCGATTCGCCTAATATGCACAGTATCCGAATGGACAGGTTTTCAATATTCCTCTCCGTCTTCAGTCACCATTCAGTAACTGTTGTGAAACCTTCATCTGTGATGACGGCATGGATTTCCCCCCACTTGTTTGCAGCACTGCATTTGTTAATGAAGACCACAAATAGTCCCTGGGCGCTAACTGGACACTATGAGGGGAGACAAGCCCGGATGTTACGTCCAAGAACACACCCCACTTATTGGAGGAGGCCTGATCAACCTTCGTGGAGTGGACCATTCCTCTGAGTCAACCACTACTGCGGCCTACTCTGATTTACCCGCTCTTGTTAAGTCCTCATGTTTGGTCTCCAAGTTACTGTTGGACGAACGTGACAATGTTCTAGAATTGGAGAACTTCTGCAAAACACAACCGTGCAGATTTTCTCGACGTGCAGTCTGGCCGAAGGGAAAACCTCTGGTTGGCTGTCTCGCTGGAAACGTTACACCCTTCGTGTTAGACGAAGTACTTGAGGTTATTAAGATTTACCGTTGTGTAGCGTCCCCGACGGTCCCGGAAGCTGGTAAGAAAACGGTCTCGACGTCGAGGGTTAGCAAACTCAGCCAACACAGATCTAGGTTTGTGGATACGAGATAGTCTTCTGCTATTTCTCCAAAACTAGGACCTTCTTAATCGCCATATACTTTGGGATGTTTGCGGTTCCCAACAGGTTTACCAAATGGCATCGCATGGCACACTTCCACTGGCAGTCCTCCTTCACTACCGGTTCTGGTATCCCATGAATTACCATATTTGTGGCGACCAAAAATATTTCTGACAGTGGCATTCAATCGCACACTTTTGATGGTCACGACCTTCTTACCTATTTTACTTAAGTCAAGCTACCGATTTTGTAATATCCATCCCGGGCTAAAATCATCACTCGCTCTGCGTCTTGCTAACTTGATGTGATTCTCTCTACACCATATTTCCCAGGGTCGATATCGATACAGGGCGGTCAACGCGCTGAGTCTTAGTTTTCATTGTCGATCGATTTTCAACAGTGAGTATTGACTGGATACTACTGTTTTGGACAGATTACAACAATTGGTGAGCCCGGCGTGACACGAACCTGCAACCAGTGGCTACCTTGCTAGTCTTCTCTAACTGTGCAGAGGTTTTCTCCACGAAGCGCCTGCTCAATTGCAATGACCGTCTGTCCACCAACCCTGCTGTCAAAGGATCCAATGAGTTTATCTGCATTTTACCTAACAATGTGGTCATAGAAGATGCTTTATCTTCTCCTCGTTGTTTTGGGACCATTTTTTATTAGTCCCCAAGCCTAAACAATTTCCATCCCATGATGTCTCCAAATTTCTCTTCCAGGCCCACCAAATTCCTCTTTAACATTATCTCATAACGCCAATGACAGGGAGCGAACCCTCACCGAGCCGGCATTCGGTCTGGCCAGGTTCATGATCACCCCTAGACGATAACTGATTATGCCATTCTGGGCTTACACTGCCGCCCCGAACTAACGGTCTTGAGGCGGGATCACCTAGACTCTTACGTCCAAGAATACGACACGAACGAAGCATACCCATTTCAGAATCGCATGTTCTGCATACAGAACGCAAGCAGTCCTCCAGGTCACCACATTTTGGGTAACACCAAACGTTAAAAGTGTCACGGCACATGTTCCTCCACTTCCAGGGCGCAGCTGTGGTTCCCACGTGGAGGCATTTAACTGGGACCCGATTGTGTCACTATTGTAACGTTGCGAGTGATGAACCAGTGATCCTGGACATTACGGTAGGTGGTAACAAGAAAAAAGCTACAAATTCTAAGACCTAGTATTCAGTTTAACATTTTTCTTCTCCCAACAAAACAAAAGGGAAATGAGTGACAGACTAAGTATGCGTACCCAGGAGCGACCTCCGGTAAGTTTAACTTGGGATACGACGAAACAACCAGCACACCTGGGACCATCTCCTCAACGTGTACCGAGAAGCTCGAGAGCAAATCTTATGCCATTGCCACTAGTGCCCTCGGATGTCGTTGAGAAATGACTGATTTCCAGAAGTTGCAGGAAGAATTTCCGAAGCTCAATGTCACCGCCAAAAGTGGGTGCATCCACGAGGCTGGTATTTTATAAGTATCTCAAACGGAGACAACGGATTGCTTTCACGAGTGACCGTGGCGGGAACTTCAAATATGCAATTCCACTAAAGAATGTCTCTCTATCATGCCTTAAATCCAAACCCTGAGCGGAGGCCCACTATTAGTCTTGTAAGCTAAATGCTCGATAAGATGTCGAGTGCTCTTCGCATTATTACAAAACTGGATGAGATAGTAACGTTACGGACAGCGTGAAGAAACCAATTGCACCAGATAAGAAAAAAACGTAACCCGATGAGGCATCCAGTCAAACGGACGCATGTGCTGTTTCCAATGGGCCCACAACTCAAACGCTGACAATTTCTAACAGTCACTTTGAGCGAAAATAACCACCACGTAAACACAGACCGTCAGTGGAAATAATCGTGATATATTTACACACGAATATACAACAGGCATAATGCAGCAGGCAACACGTAGGCCGAAACTAGTGGGCGACTGAGGGAAACGGTACAAAGCAATTGTATCAAAACCAAATGACTTGAAAATAGTTGAGATAAAAGGCAATAATCTCGGTGTCATAACATTCTTAGGACAAGTTGTACAGAACACAATCGACAGAATTTAAGAAGTGCCAGCAAAATTCAAGTTTGGGAATCTATCAATTGCAAACTGGTGCATCAGGTCAATGGGCTCGAAAGCCGGATCAAAAAATTCCTCAGTCCGGATACCTAGTTGCTCAGGCGCAGAATCATTAACAAGAGTATGAAGGTCGACAGGTTCCTCACCACACGGGCCGAAATCGAACTCGGCAGACCAATCGCTACTGGTGAAGTCATCCACAATACGGAGGGAAAAACTGTCTAAGCGGCTGCGCGAGTGAGGTTTTGTATCCGTAGCATCGTTACTCATGTGGTACGATGGTAACGGCTTTTCAAGTACTGGGTCCTGTAGTGGAATTTCGAAGCGATTTGGAGAAAGTCTGATAACGTCCGTATCAGACGACAACTCACGGGAAATCGTGTCCAACGGTAGTGAAAATTCGTTGAGCACAGTGCTGGGGTAGTCTGCGTCGAACCGATCTACCTTATTATCGGACGGCGAGAAGTCTTGACAATCAGAGGGGATATCTGATGCGGAGAGCATGGGCGTGGTTGAACTATTTGAAGAATTACTAAGGGGTCTAACTGAATTCCCGATCGGAGATGAGAATGAGGATTGAGGTAGGCGATCCCGAAATTCAGCGAGGCGATCTGAGTGGCTTTTAGCGATTTTCGCCCGGTCAAACAACTCTGAGCAGAACTGACAGTCATCAGAACACGGGAGGCGGTTGATTCCAAAAACTTTGCTGGCCAATTCGCTACGCATTTCGGTCTTGTATTCGTCAAACATATTCGAAAAAATTCTGTCTAAGAGTCTCTGGATGTGGTCCTGAAGATCACGGAGATACTCTTTGATTCGGAACCGAACGATGGTATGAACAACCGACAAGTTGACCTTCTTGGTACTGCGCGCGGTCGAAGTGCCGCTTGAAGAGTTAAACCCAGTCCTGCTCTGGAGGTACATATCCCTAACTTGGTTTAGAGGAGCCCGAGAGAGCTGAGTGTCGATCAGAGCAAACGTATTTGACTCTCTTGACCTCCGTAGTTGCTCCGCTTGGCCATGAGCGTACGACCGATTTGAAGCCGGAACATCTCCACGTTCCTGCTTGGCAGGGGCGGCGTTGCACTTGTTACATCCTAGGGTTGTAGAATCAGGAGAATATTTCGAAGTGACTGTTGAACACGGTGAACTTGACTCGACCCGAGACAAACCATCAGAATCAGGAGACGACAGATAGTTACGTACAGGAACAGTAGATGCACTGTATCTGGCAGCAGGATGCACGTTATATGGCAAACAAGAAGCAGGGCAATGAGGGAGCACATCTGGAGAACTCTGCATATAAGGGTGGCCTGTGGGTGTCATTGATGAACGGAAAAGCAACTTACCATATGATCGTCTGCATGGTCTCTTTCTGGGAGGACATGGATTATCCAGCGAATAAACTGGAGCTGTATTAGTGTTGAAGCGTTTATCTACAGGCTGAAATTTGTACCGCGAAGCTCTAGTACCCAAACTAGAATACTCGAAGTACTCCGGCCGCAGAACTATAAGGTAAAACCGCAAACTAATGGGAACGTACCAGAACGAGGATTAACGTGCATCATATGACTAGCGAACGAAGAAACCACCGACATGCAAGCGCTGTCGAGTAACAAACTGCCAACCAAAGAACGCGGACAGCGCCGGACAAACCGGGTGGAGGGTCAATCGAAGAGCGCGGGCTTTAGCCTATCGTGCCAAGGTCTTGTAAACAGCATACTGAAACAAAATTCAGCGAATCAGCGATTGACACACGGATTGGAAACAGAGACGAAGATTTCCGGATCCGGTCGGCTTTGGTTGCCTAGTTTCAACGGGCGTCTGCCAGTCTGAAAGGCGATCATTGAAAATATGGTTCCAGCGATTTCAGCGATTCGTACACGGGTTCGAGGCTGGGAGCCCAGTCTTCCGGGATCCAGTCAGTTTGTTCGTTTCGATGTCCGGCCGTTTTCTGTTGACCTGAAAGGCACTCATTGAAAACAGGGTGTAGCACCGCTCTTGGGGGTTACAGAAACTACTAAGAACAGAGTAAAATAATAATCTATCAGAACAGTTTAAGGTACTAATCTAACGGTTTACCAAGTAGGTGAGAATCCACTAACACTTTGAGACGGTCCTTAGAAGAGCAGCTAACAATCTGTACTGGTAGGTTGTTCCAGTAGTTGATGACTCTACAAGGGAAGAACTGTTGTCTTAGGAAGGTCCGAGGTCGAAGCTTATAGAGCTTCTTGTCACGACCTCTTCGACTGTTATCACTTACTAGGGTTAAGAATTGTTGCACGAGTCCTGTGCGAAAAAGAGAATGTGTAAAACTTAAGTCACCGCGGATTATACGAAACTCAAGTGGATAAAGATAGAGAATTTCGTGGCGAGAATCGTAGGAGAGATGCCGTAAGCGAGTGACCATTTTGGTGGCTACTCTCTGGACACGTGCCTCTTCAAACCGGCGTAGACGACTTGACTGGCATACTCGAGCAGTGGTCTTATGTAGACTCCGTAAAGCGTGCTTGTCCGTCCGAGAGAAGGTTCGTTTGATCATCCCAAGAGTCATAAAACCCCTTTTGGCGGTCAGCTGACAATGATAAGAGAAGGACGAACCAGACGACAGCCAGATCCCTAGGTCCTTTTTGATGTCTACTTTCGTGATAACTACTACACTTTGTGCACTGTGTATCACGAATAGGTTCCCGGGATTTCATCCGAGTGGCATGTGCGCACACTTACTGTCGTTTAGAGAGAGACTCCAATCATCTGACCAGCACTTAATACGGTCAATGTCAATCTGCAATGCATTAGGGTCACAGGCATTCCAGATTTCTAAGTCGTCAGCATAAAGGAGGCCGTTGCTAGAGATTAATTCGGGAAGATCATTGATGTGGATCGGAAACAACAATGGACCAAGTACCGATCCTTGAGGAACTCCCACAGAGACTGGGGATGGAGACGAAAGGCCTTAACCGGTTTTTACTCTTAAAGTCCTGTTACCAAGAAAGGAAGGTATTCAGCGGAAAACCTCTCCGTGGATCCCATAGGCCTCTAGTTTATGCACCAGAGGACCATGTGGGACACGGTTGAAGGTCTTGGCAAAGTCGAGGAAGATAGCATCCGAGGTGTGACCATTGTCTTTGGCCTCTGTTGGGCTATCCATAAAGATTAACATATTAGTTACGCATGACCGATCGGGAAGAAAGCCATGCTGGGTCGAAGAGAAAAGTTTATTGGAGAAGAAATGCTTGAAGACGGTGCGTTTCAACAGTCGCTCCACTAGCTTGCATAGGATGCTGGTATGGCTGATAGGCCGATAACTAGCAGGAGATTACCAATCGCCTGTTTTATGTGTAGGTGAGACAATGGGCTCTTTCCATGCCTCCGGAAGAGTGCTTGTCCTAAGTGTCTGTTTAAACAGATCAAAGAAAGGCACCGCTAAACCGAGAGCCGCATCTTTGAGGATCCGGGGATGGATCTTGTCTGGTCCCATGGCACTATAAGTATCGATCTCATGCAAGAGGTCCTAAACGTCGGACACAGAAAAGTCAACTGTCAGGATGGAGTGTTGGAAGTGTCTCCGCTGGAGAATTGGATGCCAGTTTGGCAGATCCACATTGTAGACTGATGAGTAGTATTCTGTGAACACCTCTGCAACCACTTGAGGGTTGGAGGAGGTTTCCTTGTCGGGAAGCCGCAGAGAAAGCGCTGAAGGCTTAGTTTTTCTCTGGCAACGTATATGCTTGAAAAGAAAATTCTTTTTCTGGTGAGCTACCTGTAGGATTTTTGGCTGTATCTGTTGGGTATGTTGCCGGGTTTCTCGCTTGTACCTGTTCCGCGCAGAGCAAAAGGCCTCTGGCTTACCCGTTAGCTTCTGCTTGGAGAATAGGTGAGAACGTACTTCAAGAAGGCGGCGTATGTTCTGCAGAAGCGGAGCACGAGAGGTGAACTTCTATAGTTTTCCAGGAACAAATGCCCCATCGGCTTCGTGAATGGCAGCTTTGAAGGAAAGGTAATTCAAGTTCACGGAGTCGGACGTAAGGCCGAGTGTGCCTAAGAACGTCCTTAGTGCGTTAAATTCTGCTTTCCGGAATTTTTCGAATGAGGTCTTTGTTACAGCGTTTTGGAGCCACTAACAGGTAAAGTCAAATGTTAGTAGCATGTGGTCACTATGCCCTAGCCGTGGTTTGATGACCACCCTATCTACCAGGTGAGCCTCGTTCGTAATGACCAGATCGAGCAAAGAGGGTGTCTGTCCTGGACAGTGCCTTGCAGGTAGATCGACATGCTGTGTCCAGGCTTTCTCATGGATCAACATTGCCAAGTGTTTCAAGAACCTGCAGCCACAGTCCTCATAAGAAGCCGCCATAGAGTTGAGTTTGAGTGCGTTGAATTCACCCATAATAAAGAGATGGGAGAACCGCTGGGTAGACGTGAGTCTGTCTAGGGTAGCAAGGATGGCCTCATCGTCGGATGCGCTGCATGACGGCGAACGGTAGGAAGCGCGTCACGTTTGCGAAGTTGGAGTTTGATCCAGAGCGTGTCTCATTTCTCTGGGAAGGTAAATTCCCCCACGACAACGGGCACTGGGAGCTTCTGGCTTAGGAAAACGGCACAGCCTCCCATGCGTCCACGGGAGGAGTCCGTCCGGTATAAAGCGTTACCAGGGACATGCAGTTCATTATCACTGATATTTGCGGAAGGCCAGGTATCCGTTAAGGCAAGTATGTGAGGGCTAGTGTCGTCGACCAGCTGTCTGATTTCTGGTAGTTTGTTCAGAAGGCTCAGACATTTGGGGCACACGCACCTTAGGACTACTTCTTCGTTTGGCTGGGTGCCAAAAGGGACAGAAGTGCGCGACGGAGGTATTGGGGAAGTAGCCTCAGTAGTGAGGGAGATCGCGTAACTGGCGGCGTAATCCTGTGAGCCATTTTGGGGGTGGTAGCCGTTTCATCACAGCCTGGGCGTATGTGAGCGTCCCTATGGGACGCTTCGTCCGCTTCTCTTCTGGAGGGTAAGTTGCAGTTTTGCACCCCCGGAAATTTGGAAGGGGATGTATATGAGAAGAGAACATAGGACAAAATGGCCCCGATGCAGCCGAGGAGAGAGCCGCCGAAATGAGATAAGTTTGGGAAATTTTGGATGCAGGGGGGATCCCAGCATACTCGCTGGGCTATAAAGCTTGGGGATAAAATATTTTTCGACGGACGTTTTTTTGGTGAGATGATTGGGGGTATAGAAGAGTGATGGTCCTTAACACCTTTGTGATCTGCTCTCTCGGCCCCTTGCATGTCCACAGGCACTTGACATTCCTAGGAGATAGGGGCAGTGGCCTATGATGTAGGTGCTTGGGTTGGTCCATCCAAGGACACCGGTCCCCTCTTGACAGCAGGGATAATGACTTTACCGCTAACATGGAGCTTGGGATCAGCCTTGATGGATAACCTTGTTCTGGCGCGCTGAGAGGGCCTCTGCCGCTCCTGCAGTGAGCGATCTAGCGGGACTCCCCTGAGGTTACCGTGCTTTTTCTTTGGTTCAGCTGCTTTTTCCAGTACCTTCTCTATGCTAATCATTGCGAGTAACGCAACAAGGAGTCCCAGTGACTTCTTGGTAGCTTTGGAGCGAAG
>QNGE01010548.1:0-10017 GCA_008508345.1 Paragonimus westermani
AGGGTGGTTGGGCGAACCTCGATGATGAACATAGTTCTCTGTTGGTAGGGCAATCGTTGCAACCTGTGAATGAACACAGCCACAACGAACTGAGTTCCTCGTCGATTGATGAAAGCACTAGTCATGATAAGCCAATGGGTAGATGATAACAAGTGAGGAAGCTGGCTGCTAGGTTTGCACTGGTAGCGCGACCCCAGTCTGATTCATCTCACGTTTGACTTGAAATGCAACGGGCCGGTCACTCGATCGCACAACAGTTGTTCCGTTGCGTCAACTTAGGTTTTCCAGCATTCACATCAAAATTGAGTTCCTCCACATTGTCCCATCGCATTTTCACCTTCGTGGACTTGTTGTGCGATAACGCTCCACAGGACCACACTTATAGTCCTTGTTACGATCAGGTCAAGATAGCTGTGGCGCCCAGGCGGAGTGGGTGTATGGCCATTCGATTGCAGCACTGGTTGCGCGTGTTCGGGTTCACTATGTGATGAATCTGAAGCACATACTGCTCTAGCACTAAGGAATAAAGTGCTATCAAGATCACATTCGATTAAGGCTGGCGTAAAGCCGCTATGATTTGCATAATGATTAGTCTACGTGGTAGGGTGGTTGGGCGAACCTCGATGATGAACATAGTTCTCTGTTGGTAGGGCAATCGTTGCAACCTGTGAATGAACACAGCCACAACGAACTGAGTTCCTCGTCGATTGATGAAAGCACTAGTCATGATAAGCCAATGGGTAGATGATAACAAGTGAGGAAGCTGGCTGCTAGGTTTGCACTGGTAGCGCGACCCCAGTCTGATTCATCTCACGTTTGACTTGAAATGCAACGGGCCGGTCACTCGATCGCACAACAGTTGTTCCGTTGCGTCAACTTAGGTTTTCCAGCATTCACATCAAAATTGAGTTCCTCCACATTGTCCCATCGCATTTTCACCTTCGTGGACTTGTTGTGCGATAACGCTCCACAGGACCACACTTATAGTCCTTGTTACGATCAGGTCAAGATAGCTGTGGCGCCCAGGCGGAGTGGGTGTATGGCCATTCGATTGCAGCACTGGTTGCGCGTGTTCGGGTTCACTATGTGATGAATCTGAAGCACATACTGCTCTAGCACTAAGGAATAAAGTGCTATCAAGATCACATTCGATTAAGGCTGGCGTAAAGCCGCTATGATTTGCATAATGATTAGTCTACGTGGTATTTCTTCGGAAAAAGGAACTTACGGTTTCATTCTTTAATGGTCACATTATAGTGATGTACGTGGAGAATGTGGACATTCCAGTTACCGATTAAGTTGATGGTCAAGTTGACAGTGTTGAATGTGAAATTTCTGTATCATATTTGCTGGTGTTGATTATGAATATGCTGTCGATGTTTCGAGGAGAGTAACTCATCCCTCTGATGTCTGCGTCATAGTATAAACGTTGCATTTTAGAACTCCTCTCTAATGAATTTGGTTGGAGTCAGGTTGGTTTGGTGTGAACTCTCTCAAGATATGTCGGCCATCCTAAAACCCAAACCAACCGTTCGCTCGAATCAAGAGCGTCACGTCAACAGTTTCTTGTCCTTTCATTCTCATTGATTCGAGCGGGATCGCTCAATTCCCATACCTATCAACGTGAGTATTCAAATGCACGTATGATTTTCGGGGCAATTTGCATAGAAACGTTTGGCGTTTCACAAAATATCGGGCACCAATTTCCCTTTGTGACAAACTACACTGCTTGATGTTGCTATGCTTACATATTCTAACAGCAGTTAGCTGTAACAACGAACATAGTTCAAATGACTTTTCTTTATAGTGTCTTCTGGGGATCGAATGCACTGAGCTGCTCGATGCCTCGCTCGGCAAAACAAATAATGCCGGGCGCGTGGTCTTCAGAACCGAGTTTGATTGAACGAGGTTCCTAACGCCCTATGGTATAGTTGCACGATGACCGAAGGATCCGTGTGCCTGAATCACAGCATGCTAAATCCTATGCGCACTTTGCATCCCTTCTTACATCATGCAATAGTCAGTCATCGAGTAATTCCCATCACGTATGACGAATTACACCAATATTTCAACTGTCCATGTGCTCGCTTATCCAAATAATACGCTCCGTGTTCAATGAAAGTTGAAATACAAAGGAGGAATTCAAACGGTTATTAAATTCCAACTAGATAAATGATCCAAAGTATGCACCCAGAGTTTTGCTTATTGCTCTGTAAATGCTTGACTGTATGGAAGCATCAAAGCTCGTTCCGAACAGACGTACCACGGGAATTATGCGATTGGTGCTGGTATTATTGAATCAGTGGTCAGTCCCTATCGGACGTGCGTGTTGCAGTCCGGCACCAAAGTTCCTCGACTGTACTGAACGGAGGAAGTGGTGTATGATGAGATTGTTCATACGACTGAATGCTCACCTGGCAAAATTCTATCCGACAGATGGCAACAAGCATCCAAAAATGGCGTTTTTTTCTTGCTACTGCAGCGGTACATAGTGTGTCACAGATAATTTGTCAATTCATGAAACTATCGGACAACGAAATGTAAGTGTTTCATTTTACTGCTCCATCTCTAAACAACACCAATTATGGAGGTTTTCTGAGATTTTCGGGAAATGAGTTTCACACGAGTACCTTTGGAGGTAAGAAAAATCATCAAAAGCCATATGCTTCGGAATTCTCATCGTAAAGCCGGTTGGATGGATTCGGAGAACGAGCGTTTCCGACATTGGAAAATGTAAATTAGTCCACAGACAATTCTCGCGCCATTACGTTTCCTTTATCATCACCAAGTCAAACGAGAGATTAGTTTTAGCTGCACGTATGAAATTTGTGTGTGCATATTTAACACGCTACCAGATGTCAGACGGCTGGCTTATAAATCAGCTCTTACGGAGACCTTCCAACGAGCATAAAGGAGTGTGAACTGAGCTATCTTGAGTACTCGTCCTAATGCGCCAAAGAATAATGAAGAATCCGGCAAACTTCCTCAGCTTGAGTCTCTCGACATTCACGATAAGTGAGAATCTTCATTTCGCCGATAAATATGTTTAGCTATAACTTTCGCCAGATTTGGGCGGTTAGAACAAACTCGAACTACGGGTTATATATCGTTCTTCTTCATGCAGCCTATCCGATGATGACGTACTTCTTGACGCCCTAGAAAGCTTTCTCAGATTCCCTCGCTCATCTCAGCTTTTCTTCCTTTATCTTCATTTCCTCTATGGATAACCTTTCCCCACCGAGGTTGAGTTGGTGATCAGTGTCCCAGTCGGATTGTGAGAGGAGTTTCTGAACGTCACTGGCCATGCTGATACGATCTGCAGCATGGAAACAGCATGTCAGCTTCGTCCTTGACCGATCCCTTCTCTGCTCAATCTGTTTATTACAGACGAAAGTCACCTACTGGGCAGAGTGGTCATCAAACTGTTACTTGCAAAATATTGACTACGCTTTACTCACTTTCTTTCTAATTTACCACTAGCTACAACAGCCAGCAGGAAGGTCCAAAATACAAAACTTTAATCGGGCCGATTTTGATGACCTGAGAAGCAGTGTCAAATCATCCTTTTTTGGTTGTGATCCTGTCGATCAGAACTAAGATGCGATTCAGAAAGCGGACGATATTCGTACTGCGTGGACTGTGGATTTTCTCTCTTCGTCTATCTCGTCCGTGCAGAACACGTCTTTACGTTGATGACCGTTCTCGTTTGTTTACGGAGCGAATATCTACAGACAACTTAGAGAATCTGAACACTTTTTGTTTTCTCCAAAGCAGTTGCAAGTGAAGTATCCACGACCACACCTGGTTTGTACGAGGAAACCTTCTACTGAGAGCTCAAGTAAGCCAGAATTTATTGTTGAAATATCGGCGTCGAATGGGAAGTAATAAACCCTCATCTGTTCCCTTCTTAAAGCCTCATGGGAGATTTCTTACGACTCGAAATCGTCTGCTAATTAACACTTCATCTATGAACGTTTGGTACACAAAATCAGTTCGAAAGATTGCGCACCACCTACTCGAAGCAAACAGACGCTTGAAGTTTTCGTCATGGTAATGACAAGGCCACTGACTCACCCAACTTGAATATACCACTGTATGTTGGCGAGTGCGAGTTTATGACGTGAAGGACAAAATGCTCCCTATAAATTGGAGCGAATATTCCACGTGATCAAGATTACCCGTATACTTGAAGGACGCAGGAGGAGTTTTTGTTATACTGCAAGATGGGAACTGCCATTCAGTGAATGAAAAGTGAACGATCGGTTTCTCAGAGTAAGTTAGTTTGTCATGATCATAGTTCACACCGCTACACTTGTGAACACATCGAAGTCACATCGCACAGTAAGATCTGGTTTCGTATGGAACGTCATTCGAGATCATTCACAAATCATTTAATTCACTTACCTGCAACTATCCTGTCAGTCGGCTCAAAATCAGTTCCTTGAATGTGAGACAAAGAGTCGTTTTCGTTCGAGTTCGTTACTCATGTGTTAAAACTAGTTCACTTCGACTGATCACGTGCGGGAGGTGGTCTGTATGTTGAGAGCAAGGAAGGCCAGCAAACCGAATATCTGTCACAATTGTGAGCACGAACTGTCATTATGAAAAATGTATCGATGCTCAAAATAGTTGTCAGTGGCCAAGCAACTCGATGAATGCCTACAGACTATACGGATAAATAACAACAGTTCTCCTCGAAACAGTGTACTGGGAGAAATACTGTCGAATGCTTCGCTCGGTTTTGTTAGAAATACGAATGATCATCGTTAAGCTGAGATAATTGGCAACATGAAAGAGGCCGTATGTGTGTGAACAACATTAGACGGAACGTCTGCCATATTGACTGGCTGCTTTATTTACACTTGGGCACATTAATCTCAAGAATGAATGCGGCTTCATGTGAATATACACTTCCGCCTCAACGTTTTATGGGGTACGGTTAGCAAGGTACTACACATCCAATTTTCATTTATCGATCACGAAATCCATCCAACACCAACCAGGCTAACATTCAAACAAATCTTGGGCTTCTATCTCTTCGATGAAATCGGTGATTGTAGCAGCCACAAATATATTTGGATACACCAGTAAGATAACTATGGATATCACGACAATCATACACACTGTGAAACAACGTGATAGACTGAAGCCACATCTCTATGAGCCAAGTTTATGCATTTCAAATCCAGTTTTAGATTTAGCAAAAATGGGCAAATATGACACTTTCTGATACCAACCAAAATCGCTGAAAAGTAACACTTCATCTATGAACGTTTGGTAAAAAATATCAGTTTGGAAAATAGGACAATATCTACCGATGATAATAGACGGATGGAGTTTTCATCACGGAAATGTCAAGCCCGCTGACTCACCCAACTCAAATATGTCACTAACTGTATGGAGAAAATAACATACCAAGATACTACAGATTAATAAATTTACTCAAACTATGCCTCAGTCAAAATAGAAAGCACACGGAAAAGAATGAAAATTGTACACAATCAACTTGTGACACTGCATCCTACCAGGAGCGGTCTGAACTGCTGATAACAGCAGGATGAAATTCAGCATCAGGTGTTCCATTATTGTCAAACGACTGAGAATATGATGTTTTGAAGCAAGTTGTTTGGACAACTTTGTGATTTATATACGTCAGTTACTACGCAGCAGGTCAGTATTTATATGTCAGTGGTAGCCTGTCTCTCACGATTGGCCAAAACAGCTGTTACATTGACATGCGTCCAGCACACACCNTTAGCCCAAAAGGTCATCGAGATGCGCAAACCGTCACACCACATCAAAGTCCAGTCTCACCGTGACGGGATTCATGGTTCTGACTACCACTTCACGTGACCATGACAATCATACGTTGACGACAAATCCTTAGGGAATTATTATGGTTAAAATCCACACTACGTGCAGCGACGATATCGACTTTGAACAGTGGATGTGTCTGTAATTATCGGCCTAACAAAATATGATCTACCCCTCTGATAGATCAAGATTGTTGTGTTCAACAGATGTTCGCGTTTCTGGGAATATTGTAAATTTGATGCGATTCGAGAACAGTTGTATCATCTCAATGCGTTAATGACTCTACGACCATCTAGTCGCACTGCGAACAAAAATCTGATTAGCTCGTCTGGACTGCCGGACAGTATTCACATTCGCTGTTGCAGGTTCTCAGCAAACCTTACATAGAGAGTAGACAGACAGATCATGGTGCATAAACATGCATGTGCAACAGGTACTCGAGACTACACAGAAACAATTTATCTCAGCCACTTTCGTGTACATAACGTCACCTGAGAATTACACATGTGTACGAAGACTTTCTGAATGCCGCTAGCTTCGGGTTCTGATTACCTAACAACGTACTGAATGAGATAATCAGGTGAACTCTGAGGCCTGCTTCCATAAATTACTCCCAATCGATAGTTGAATAAATTGAGACTGATGTGTCACCACATGTATGAATAACTGCACATTGTGTCAGCTGATCACCACGTCCATCCTGGCGAAATCACCATAACTGATAGAAAATTAGTGGTTGACACGGTTGCCTCATGATTGGAATGTCCGGAGTTCAAATCCCGGCCGTGGCAAGGATATGCACTACTGACGAGCTCTAATGAGAGCGAAACTCGAGTCTAGTGCTTCTTTTCGAAAGAGGCTCGCTGGAAAATCTATCTGAATGCGAACGCTGCGATCAAATGTGAGTGATGGTCAACTTGAAAATAAACCAAATCCCCGACTACTCATCAGAAATTAAATACGAAAAATGAATACGGACAGAGAAAGTGACATTCACATGGTCGTGTCGCACAACCACTAGAATTGTCCCAATACTGAGACAAACGCCGAGAAATCTAACAACACACAAATCCTCATGGATCGTCTGTTGTGAAAATTCTAACTAGCATGCCTCGAAAATCTGAACCACAGATTCATCCATCCTCATCTCGAGCAAGATATCCACGTTTGGCCTCCTCACTTGAGAGACCAACTAACTGCGAAAACTGTTTAGGGGATTTTGACAAGAGCAGTTAGTCGGTCGGGTACAAACCCTGTGTTTGAACAGCTCCATGAATTAGATCTCTCCCCCATGGCATACGGTACGCAGGGGCAATCCAGTAATGGCACTCATGATTCCACAGATCCATAACAACACACGCATATCTCTGAATAATCCTGCGGATGTTAGGTCGCTCAGGAGCGTTCACGGAAACTCAACAATCGGTATAGTAGACGCATGTACATCTAGATATTCGGCCCAAAATAGGTGATCAATGAGATCGATTATCGACTTGTTCGTGGGCGATTTTCACTTGTGTTCACGGCACCCGCCTATGGGTTCCCTCCAAAATTACTCCCGGAACTATTCAAAGTTCCTCTGATGCAGAAATCATCTTCGTGATCACAGCTTGAAAAATATTTCTGTGCACTGATGCTCATGGGACCATAATTTGTCGTATCCTGAAGTTTCCACATGCTCCCTTATACGACTATCGTCTGAGCTTCCATCTAATGCAATCACGATTGCGTCTCTTGTGGGACACAGGTGATGAGCTAGAACAATATGAGCATCGAAGTTTGCACATTTATCTACTTCCTAGTCCAGCAGAGCGTGGTCATACTCGAACTCAAAGAGAAGCGCTCGCTGTTTATTGAGGCGTTACTCGTGTTCACAAATACCTATTTGGTCTACATTTCACAACTACAACTGACCATGAGACATCAAAGTTTACTTACCATCTCAATGAATCTCTCGGCAAATCCTCAACAGCCATGGTTTTACGATGGAACGTTGTTCCCCGAATATCCTCATACAGTAGAGTCGTCTGGCCTATATGTTATAATTTGGTGAGCCTGCCAGGATAGAGAAAAGAAGTGCCAAGATGAAAAAAGTGCCTCGTGATAAAGGAAAAGTAAAGAATTTAAAAGAGAAATGACATGATGTAGCACAGAGATGTCAAAAAAAGAGACGAGTATCGGGGTTCACAAAAGGTGTGGAGATAAAAATAGATGCAAAATTGAAGTTACGAGAAAACTGCATGGGGCCCGCAGGCACTCTTTCCAACCTGGCAAAATGAGCACCAGCCGGTTTTTAGAGGGTTTGGAGCACAGGAGACTGTGCTTTACGAAGAGAGGAGCTGTGTAACGCGCAACCGAAACCAGCGAGCGCGCAGGAATTGAATTTGAGTTGTGTGAGGGGGCGTGTTGCTGTGTGGTCGTTGTCGTTTTAGCTTACGTTTGTGTAAGTCGTGGGCCTGACTTAGTAGGCCTTCGGCTCATGTTTGTTTGTATTGCTCCTCTTTTTGGAACTGATGTTCGAACCCCTACTTCGGAGGAGCGCGAAGTCACGGGCATCCAGAATAGAGTCGGCAGGCCTGCATGTTACAATACAGCATCAAACACTGATAGTTCAAGTGCACACGACACGTCAACTACCTCTTCAAATATGCCCGCCGCGCATAGACTGGAATTTCTGATCGTCTTTTAGCTCAACTGTTACCAGTTAGTGAAGTGAATCTGATCTCCGGTAAACTAAATCGTTTTCATTCGGCCAATTTGTTCGTTCGTCAATAATGGAATCCCACTTCGAAATGCAATTCCCCGAAGCATCATACTCACAGCGAAGAACTTCCAACTACACTTGAAGACACATTCTGTCATGACAGTGGAGCTGTTGTTTCTCTAACATTTCACGCAGTGATTTTGTATGTCTTGTATTCTAGTTACCATGATTTGGGAAAACAAATTGTTGTCACATGTGACATGCAGGTGGTCAGAGATTGACGCAGATATTGCTCAAACAGCACGCAGTTGTGTCAGTTATGTTACCAAAAGTCATTCCCAGTCATCCGAATAGGTTCCATGTCCGATGTCTCATGAAGTTTGACACTGCTCACGTGCGGATTATTGTTCTGTTTCTAGGAAAGTACAATGTGCTGATCACAGATGACCCCTTCCCGCGTTGTCAGTCTCTCTTATAAAACTACAAACAACAACTCGGAGAAAATACCAGAAATACGTGATTGTGGACTGTAGAACCTGAGAACCAACGAATGAGGTTCCACTGTAACTGTGTCCAGCGAATGCATAAATGAGCGCAACCAAACGACCAAACAATTTGAATGTGGTATGAATGTGTCCTCCCAATCCACGTTTGAATCTCTTTGCTCATTTGATCTTTAGCGCCGCTCAAATCGCGCAGTTTCTGACCGCATGCATTGGTCATCCAAATTTATTCCTACGAAAATATGGGCACGACTGGGACATGAATTCCAGTCCATATTCTCATGAGACAACCATGCTGTGCCACTGACCTCACGATGGACATGAACTTACTGCTGAGTAGTTGGGGATTTGGTTTATTTTCAAGTTGACTATCACTCACATTTGATCGCAGCGTTCGCATTCAGAGAGATTTTCCAGCCAGCCGGTGTCATTCGAAAAGAAGCACCACCAATTACTCACACTTTGCATTTTTGAATTCGACTGTGAAGAGGTGAGAGTATTTCCTGGTTTGCAATCATGTCTGATAGTGGGACAACGCATCACTGGTTAATTCCAGACCGAAAGTTACTAATGCAATTAACAGAACCGGACGAACTGGCTCCAACCGATCTTACCGGTCCCGGTCAATGTTGTGGTCTGCTGATCCTGGATATAACTGCCTGAAATTCGACACCGCACAGACTTTATGAAGACAAATTTCGTTGCGTCCTCATGTGTGAACACGACCGTTTCTTCATATCACAAGCACTTGAAATAACCTTGTAAACTGAACTGTTATGGATAACAATCCTACCGCTGTCACAGGTAAAGGTGGCTGTTTCAAATCAGTTGACACGGGTTTGATCCTTCCAGTGAGAAAATATCTAACGAAACGTGTGTTCATTTGAGTCGAATTCAAAAAGTTTTGTGAAATATAGAAGAGAACATTGGTCTAAGTTTGTCAACAACCCTGGCAGTGAATAAAACAAATCCCCGTCTACTTATCAGTAATCTAAA
>QNGE01010549.1:0-10015 GCA_008508345.1 Paragonimus westermani
CGTTGACAATATTAAAATATGTGGAACCAACTCCGTTGAACAAGACCTCAATCTTCGAAAGTTCCTAGACGTGGCCAGAAAATGTGGATTGCTTTTCAATAAATCGAAGAGCATCACCTCTGCCAAAAAATCAAACTTCTAGGTTATGATGCCTCCAAGAGCAGCATTAAACCGAATCCTGATCGTCTGAAACCTCTGCGAGAATTCGCCCCTCCCCTTATCTTGAAATCACGGAAACGTATAGTGGGATTATTCGCTTACTACTCACGGTGGATATCTCACTTCTCTGATAAAACTCACAAAGTTGTGCGCAACACCACCTTCCCCCTACTGACTGGAGTCTAAGAAGCCTTCGAGGCTCTCCTCTTTGCATAACGTACGTTATGCAAAGCTGCTATTTCTACTATTCAGTACGATACCCATTTGATTGTCGAGACAGACGCCTCGTGTAGCGACCTCTTAGAATTTCTTAAATTTTGTTGGTATTTTGCCGTGAATTTTGACACCTTCGATAACGGCATGTTTGTTCATCTCAATGATGTCCTTTTCCCGCTCATTGTAATTCTCTCACGTTTCCGTTCCGCGCGCTACACGCAGAACGTCTTCTGGCTGTACCATTGTTTTTCTTCTCGGTCGTGGCAATAAACATTGTATTGTGCTGTTCGCTGATTTCTGAATTATTGCTGCTTGGGTAACTCACCGTAACTGGATTGAAACTTTGTGGGAGCGTCCCCCACACTCTGATATGGCAATCGCAGCCAATCTCAATCAAAATGACCTACAGGTAGCCTTCTTCTGCGTGGTCTGTCGTCTAGTGTGCGGCACCATTCCGCCGCAGAAAAAGAAGCGTACGCTGTCGTGGAACCCATACGCAGATGGAAACACTTTCTACTTCGCAACCATTTTAAGCTTGTTACTGACCAATGTTCCGTCGTCTTCATCTACGGCAATCAGCACAGAGGGAAGGTTAAGAACGATAAAATTGAACGTTGGAAACTGGAAGTGTCGCCATACAAGTTCGATGTTGTATATCGACCAGGTAAAGATAACTGAGCGGCAGGCACACTCTCGCGAAATTGTTGCGGAGCTCTAATGACGAATAACGACGGTGCACGAACTACTGGAAATGAAGAAGACGAAAAGACGGGGAACCTTCAGCCAATGGTATATTTGATCTCAACCAAACGTGTTCAATGTACACTGAAAAACTCCACCGTATTTATATCGTTCAAGCATAGGCTCATACAGTGATGGAGGCTCACACAGGAAGTTTTGCAAAATCTCCTACATCGTCCCTTTCCCGCGCGACTTGAGAAGTACTCTTCTCAAAGTATCGACGAACCTTTCGGCCTGACGGTTGGATTTCGGGTGATGCGACGACGAGGACACATGCTGGAAATTGAAGCGGCTGCAGAAATCGCAAAACTGTGCGGTCGAGAATTGTGACCAGTTGTTCGACACGAGTAGTTCAGGGAAACCATGCTGACTGAATATCTTTTGTAGCGCTGCGATTGTGGTTGAAGATGTAGCCGAGTGGAGTGGGACGATTTCTGGCCACTTCAAATACGCGCCCACTAGGTACATCACTCCATTGATAAGCCCAGCGAAGTCAAGATGGATGCGCGACCAAGGACCTTTCGGAAGATCAAAAGGGGCTGGATCCTGCTTCTTTGGAAGTTTAGCGGCCCGTTGGCATTTCGAGCAACGCTTGACCAACTCCGAAATGTGTTCATCCATGCCGGTCCAGTACGAAATCCCGCGTGCAATCGCTTTCATTCGGCTTGTCCCCGGACGACCGGAATGAAACTGATGGAGAACAGCTGGTCGGAGAGAGCGAGGAACCACGACCCGATCGGCGAACATGAGGCAAGAGTCCACTACGGTCAAGGACTCACGTCNCACGTCGAAGGAATAGTTGATGGATTTCTCCGGACAGCGGAACAATAGGCCAACGAGATCGAACGTATTCCATGACTTGCACGATGTTCGGGTCTTCTGCGGTTGCATTTCGAATGTCATATGCAGTAACTGGGATTCTGCAGATAGCATCGTTGAGCTGGTGGCGTACACCGTTATCGAATGACGAGGATGCAATCACTGTGTCGTCCTCTGGAACCTTATGATTGCTGATGAGGCTTGACAAACCATCGGCTTGACCAAAATCTTCTGTGCGGCGATAGTCAATCGAAAAGTCGTACCCCAGTAGTATCTTTGCCCATCGTTGCAGTCGGTTGGCGGAAGAGACCGGGATCCCTTTCTTCGAACCGAACACGGACAATAGTGGCTTGTGGTCGGTGAGCGGCGAGAAATGCCGATTATAGAGGAGCTTGTAAAACTTCTTCACCGCAAAGATAATAGCCAGGGCTTCCCTCTCGATTTGTCCATGGTTTATTTCCGCAGGACTCAGCGCACGGGAAGCATGAACGATAGCCTCTTCAGACCTGTCCGGGAAGATATGCGAAACCAGCTCCCCAACCCCGTATTTGGAGGCATCCGCGGCCAAAACGACTGGGGGAGATTTTTCGTAGTGTGCCAGTAGGAGATCTGAACCGAGCATCGTTTTCCGTTTCGCAAAAGCCGATTTGCGCTCAGCCGACCAGTTCCATTTTGCTTCTTTCTGTAGCATCAGGTTTAACGAGGCCCGAACATCATGTAAACTTGACAGGAATAAACTATAGTAGCTGATGAGCCCAAGGAAGGACCGAAGCGTTGCGACATCAGTAGGGGCTGGCATCTGTTGAATGGTTCGAATGTTCTCCGGGTCAGGATGGGACCGGCAGAGTCGATGATAAAGCCCAAGTAATTTATCGACGGTGGGAAGAACAGGCACCTTCCAGACTTCAGTCGAAACCCTTAGTCCTGGATGCGCTGGAACACAGCCACGATGCGACTTTGGATTTGTTCAGTTGAGCGACCCATCAGAATAATATCATCCAGGTGTGAGGTTGTACCCGGTAGACCAGAGGTCATGGCGTCGATAATCTGCTGGAAGATGGCGGGTGCCGTCTTCATGCCGAACGGGATCCTGGTGTATTGGAATAAACTTCCGTGGGTGTTGATCGAGACCAGTTCACGAAATTCCGGTGCGACCTCGATTTGTAAGTATGCCTCCGTCAAGTCCAGTTTGGCGAAGCATGTGACGCCATTGAGCATTTTGAACAGGTCCTCGGGAACGGGAAGCGGATGGCAGTTCGCTCCTAAGCTCGCATTGAGCCCAGTGGAGAAATCTGCACAGATCCGAATGAACCCATTGGACTTCCTCACCATAACAATCGGTGCGGCCCATGCAGAGTATGCGACCGGGTTCAGAACACCAAGTTGTTCCAAACATTGCAGTTCCTGATCGACCAGAGGAAGGGCTGCATATGGTATCGGCCGTTTGGGTCGGAAGACCGGTTGGCTTCCCTGACGAAGGTGCAATGTGGCCTGAGTACGGGTGCACTGACCAAGACCATTGTGGAATACTGGATCAAACCGATGAATGATGTGGTCGGACAGAATGCCGTGCATGTCAACGGACCGCACGTGGTTACAGAATGACCGTATGGGAAGATCCAGGAGGCCAAGTTGTTCGGTCCAGTCAAGACCCAAGAGATGCAGGTTAAAGTCAGAAACGTAACACGTCCCGTTGATCGTTGCCACCTGGAATGATTCCGAACAGTGCAGCTGGACATTCAGATGCACGGTACCACCACAAGCACTCGTGGCGGTTTATGATGATCGATGGACATGAGGGCTGATCAGTTTTCCCCAGAGAGCCCCGGAGATGATCGTGATGTCGGAGGCCGTCTTCAGTTGTAGCGGAACCGGACGACCGTTGATGTGGACCGACACGAACGTGCTATTCTCCGCGACGTTGACTTTGAAAGTAGTCGGCAGACTGGATGATCTGCCAACCGGCTCGCCATGGTGCTTGAAGCCTGGGACCGAGGCAAGCTTGTCCCGGGCCGCCAATCGTCTCGGGCAGAACCCATCTTTGTGCCCGACCATGTGGCATTTCTGGGAGCAATGTTGCCGGAAGGTACAGAACCTGTGGAAGTACCACGCACCACAGTATCGACAAGCAGAAGGAGGCTTGCAGTGACTGGCTTGACCGGTTCTCGTTGGAGACTTGGGCTTGGAACCCATGTACACCGAACGAGGGGCTCGGTCCGAGTTATTTATCATCACAGAGTCACCTTTCAGGTTGATTTGTCGACTGCGTTCGTCAACCATCTTTTCCAGTTTCATCTCGGTTTGCTGACCGATCATGGTCAGGGGCCGCCTCCGAAGATCAGCGTAGCTGAGAGCTTGGAGACCACAGATGAATATCAAGCATTGGAATTGGTCTTCAGTGAGTGAATTGAGTTTCACCCGACCGCATTCACGATTGACCAAACCAGCGTATATGACAAAATCGTCATTGTCACGTTTGACCAGTTGGAGACATTGAAACCTGGCGTTGAATAGAGAAGAGGTAACCTGAATATCTTCTTCAGTTTTCCCACAGTGTCCGCGAAGCTCAGCGTTCGCGGTTCGGCAGGCAGAATTTAGTTCGGATAAAGATCGTGCTCCGCCGAACCAAGTTTTCGGAGAAGCAGGCGCACCTTGGTCTCGTCGTCTCAATTGGCCAACTCGACTGTGATAACGTCCTCGTACCGCTCGTACTACGACTCGAATGATACAACGGCATCAGGATCATACGGGAACTCGTGGATATTCCTCGCCATGTGGTCCACGGGCGGCGGATCAACGGAAGGCGTAGATGACCCCATTGTGACAAACCATGTAGTGATGAGCTCCATCAGTCGTATTTGCGCCTGCATCATTTGCTTCAATTCTGGACCAGCGGACGTGATGGGGCGATGAATCCGAAAACCTCCGTCGCCAAAACTGTTATGAACCGCATGGGTTGACAATTGATGCAAAATTACTAACGCTCAGCGTTCACGATAACTAGGCTTAGCTATGACGGTTGCACTAACGATCTGCGTTATCACGGACTGTACGATGTCGCACGAACTACCGCAAATGGAGAAGACAAAAAGACAGGGAACCTTCAGCCAATGGTATATCTGATCTCAACCAAACGTGTTCAAATTATACTGAAAAACTCCACCGCATTTATATTGTTCAAGCGGAGGCTCATACAGTGTGGAGGCTCATACAGTGGTGGAGGCTCATACAATGGTGAAGAAGATGAAGCAACATTTTTCGGTTAATTGTGGCATTATCCCAACATTAACTGTTGAAGCTTATCTGTGCCACTGGTCCCAGGCGACCGTCCGTCAGTGAAGCTATCAGTGAGACAGATGATGTACATCTATATTGAGTCCAGAAGGTTAGAGCGATGGGTGGAACACTTTGAGTAGCAAGTTAACTGGTCCGCTGCTTCTACTGCGTTACCACCACAATCTTGCAATGTAGTGCTCTGGTCGGTAGACTTGTAACCACCCACTGAGACTAAGGTCCTCAATTTCATTGCGGCTGTCAAGCGTGATAAGGCTGCTGGTCCAGATGACCTCGTGCCGGCACTTTTCAAAGAAGGGGGACAGGCGTTGATAGAAGCTTTGACTCATTTATTTCAACTTGTGTGGACGACGGAAACTATCCCCTCGAGTTGGGGTCACTCGATAATAGTTCCTATATTCAAGAAAGGTATAAGGGGCTCTTGTGAAAACCACGGAGGAATTAGTTTGACCCCAGTCATTTCTAGGGTTCTAGCATCCATTATACTTCGTCGACTCATTGCAGCTCGAGAGGTAAACATTAGGAAAGAACAGGCAGGATTTCAACCCGGGCGGGGATGTGTAGATCACATTTTCACTCTGCGTCAAATTTTGGAGCAGCGTATTGCATATCGCTGGCCAACAGTTGTTATGTTTCTCGACCATAAATGTGCGTTCGATTCAGTGGATCGATCTACACTTTTAGAGTCGCTCAAACGCAGAGGTGTGCCGACTGAGTACGTGAACATACTGTCGGCACTCTATTCCCATACCTCAGCTCAGGTTAGGGTTTACGGTGAGCTGTCTGACAGTTTTAGCACCATGAGTGGCGTACGTCAAGGTTGTCCGTTGCCACCATTTTTGTTTAATTTCGTCACAGACGAAATAATGGAGGCTTGTCTCCGGCACTCACAAGATGCCGGCGTGGACCTCCTACCTGGTGAAAGAGTGACTGATGTTGGTTATGCTGAAGACAAGGTGGTTATGTTCGACAACTTTCCAGTAGCACAAGCAATGCTAGATGCTATTTCGCGTTCTGCCGAATACTTCGGAATGCGCTTTGTAGCCTCAAAATGCTAAGTGCTTCTGCAGGATTGCTGTGACTACGTAGATTTGACGTTAGATAATGTAGTCATGGAGGTTGTTGACCGGTTTGTATACCTGGGAAGTTGCATTAGTAGCGGTGGTGGTGTAGGGAATGAAATAGAAGCGCGTATCACTAAGTCTAGAACGGTATTCGCTAATCTGAGACATCTCTTGTGACAGACGGGTATTTCCCTGAGGGTTAAATTTCGCGTGTATAAGACAAAGGTAGCGAACCCTTAGCGCCCAGGCATCTAACCACCGATGTCTGCGTTCAGTCGCTCGTATCGGGTGGCACCAGCGTGTGAGTACCGAAGAGTTTAAAAAGCGGGTGTTTGGTAGTGATTGCCAAACGAGTTTGAACAGGCTTAGATGGTTAGGCCATGTATTAGGGATGCCAGCCAGTCATCTTCCACGCCGAACCCTGTTTTATGAAACGTCGACCGACTGGTGTAAGGTGCGAGGTGAACAGATAATGACCTGGCGTAAGGAAATGAAATCGTTCACCAACGGGTTGGCGACTATAGTCCGTCTTCCGGGCTGGGGCGCTCACGATACATAGATTCGGTGGCTGGAGACACTAGGTGAGATGGCGGCTAATCGACCTCAGTGTCGTGAATGTTGTCGTTGTTTGGCCGAGTTGTCTGTGAAGTGAGTGCATTTAATGAGGCGGGGCAGTGAAAGCCGTAAGGAAGCTGTCTTGCTGATGACGTCTTACTCTCACTCACAGCTCGGTTGTTTGTTTACAGGGTGCAGGCACCTTGATGTTGAATGTTTGAATATGGACACGTTTCCCCAAGAAGAGAGCGCAGGCCTTCGTAACGGTGGCAGACGTGAGTAGGAAACACTTCCGGAATCCTCCGTAGTGTACTGGCTCAGTAGGCGGCTGGGCAAGTTTACCCTAAAAGCGGCGTTCCGGACGAGCGTGCAACAGACAGCACGTTACGAGAGATCACCAGTGATCATGGTCTTTGGATCAGACCCTAGTTAATACCTGCAGCTCGGTGCTACTTAACAAGTAATTGACATTCGCTTGATTTTCGATTCGTGAGACGCTGGATTGAACGGCGTTGAATGGTAAGTCACTTCGGGTAGCCCATTACGACAAGGTCTGAATAGCACGGAAAATTTTGATATCCGCATACAGCAGTATTTTGGAACTTACTAATAGGAGTGGTCCGTTCACGAATATTGTAAATAGGCGGGGTACAAGGATTCAACCTTGAGAGACTCCATTGAAAGCTGTCATTCTAGATGAGAGGAATCCTTTGACACGGACCGGAAAGAGTTGTCTTGCAAATGGTCCTGAAGCCAATCAACCAGACCACTCCAAAGGCCTAGTGTTCTAAGCTTGTTCAATGAGATATCGCGTGTTATCCTATCAGATGCCTCTGAGAAGTCGAGGAAAAGGACATTCGTGGGTACAACAGTGTCCATGGTAATCGTTCATCAGCTCATTGATTCCATGAGACTCGTCTAGCACGACCTAGTTCACTATAGTCGTGGAGAGCACCGGGCAAATGTTCTGCAGACTTTAGAAAGTATCGTATAATGTCACCAGTCAGGCTCCCCATAACTTTGAGAATCATTGACAACACCGGACGGTAGTTTTGAGGGGCTGAGTGACCACCTGATTTAACCGGAACTTCCCTTAATTTCAGAGTTAGGTTAAACAGCTCGACCAAGGGTTGCGACAAAGCATCTGCACTAATATTATGATTTTACAAGAACTTGGGAATTTCTCCGCAGTTAGATTTGATAGTTTGCGTTCCGCATATGCAATGTTAAAGCTTAATGCGCTGAGTCATCGTTCCGTACACTCGGGAAAACAAGGTACAGATCTTTGGCGATTCCCGGTCATACACAACAGATTACTTTGCCGTGGTGTTCAGCTAGTGCGCTTGTTGTTCTTTCGTTGTTATCGATGAGCTGACCATTTAGTCGACGGATTTGTGAGATTCCTCGCTTGGCTTGGGCAACGTAGGATATATGGTGGTAACGTTTAGAGCTGATGATTACTTCACTGGGTAGTAGTGTTTGAAATCTCCTTGTCTTAGTTGCGTTGTCCGTTACTGTTGCCTCGAACCCGCAAATAGAATTCGAACTCATGGGAACTCTGTATGAACTGATATTGGTCTCACAGCCATTTCCCTCTTGAGGGCTTCGACGGAATTCCTGCGTATACTTATTCGAATCAGGATTGTCGTTCCCACCAAAACGCACACTTGGATTCGGATCATGCGCTGGTACGTTACCGTTTCGTTCTTTTGCTGGATAACGACCTCACCGACAGCAACAACTGGCTGTTGAGAAACTGGCTATACCGCGGGTAAAGCGTAAGTACCAAATCAGCTCACAATGCCACCGAACCTTGAGGCGGTGTGACAGCTTGCGCATCTCGATGACCTACTGGCAGTTAAGCAATAGTGTGAACCACTGACGTATTGCCGCCTATAATGATGAGTGGGCTAAACTGGACGGTGTGGTGACCATACCAGCAGAGTCACTCATACCGGGCAAGTCAACAGGTTGAGGTCTGACAAACTAGTCTCCTGGTCCTCCAGGTTGGGGGTTGGAACATGGTTGGCATCTTTTCCGAAAAATGTACCATTTCTGGTACACTGCCGCCCAACCGCTGTCTTGCGACACAGGCTTTTGAGCCAGTCTTTGGTTGAGAACCCTAGTCGTTCTCCTGTCTAGGTCAAGGCGTCCCGGCAGTATCTCAGTTCACATACGGCCATGACTGCTCATAACGCCAATAATACCATATTGCATCGCCAGCCTCTACGTATAGACCGGGTCGCCCTGTCTGCTCCATACAACAGGGTGGATAGGCGAAAGTACGGTACTACTAACCCCTCCCCAACTGTCTTACCAGCCTTATCTCTTAAGCTTCTTCCGACCACTAATTCCGGTAATTAGTTTCAAGGTCCGAAAACAAAGCCAGAGGAAGAAAGTTGCTTAATCTTGCAGACAGATCGGAATCGGTAATAGGAGACCCACACATATCGCCCTCCGGCCCCTGTTCCCGAAGTCATAGCATCACTTAATCTCAGAACTTCGCTGCTGCTGCTGCAACAGCAGCAAAAACCAGAGCTGATCATTACGGAATCTCAAGGAAAGTTGACAGCACTCCGACGGCCTTCTGCAAGCAGTTTGTACACCCCACACCAGGAGGTAGCCCTCTTGTGCGCTCAACACCACTTCGAACAACAGCTTTACACCCTAAAAACAACATTTCGGTTTCACCAAACTTCCAAAACGGCAATAAGGTTGCTCAGGAAACAAAAATGCCAACTACTAGCACAGTTACGAAACCTGAGAAACCAATAACGCCGACGCCAAGGGGACAAATGAAGGAAGGTAGCAGGACGCTCGTAAATCATCGCGTGCACCACAGTCCCAATAGCCCGACAAACCTTGATGCGGTTCTCGCACAGATCGCGCAACACGAGGCCCATCTACGTAATGTCACTGCCTCTCTACATAATCAGATTAACACAGTTAGACAGTTACGAAATTCCTATGAGGCCACCCTGAAAAGGGACAGGAACATAATTATTCGAGCCCCTGAACCGGTCATACCAAATCCTAAACATAGAAAGTCTTCGGAAAGACAACTAATTCTAAATGTTTTGCGAAACACCGAACTACCCGCAGCGACAAAATGGCACAGAGCGCATAGACTCGGTAGGTGGATCACATATAACACGCAAACGAACAGC
>QNGE01010551.1:0-10014 GCA_008508345.1 Paragonimus westermani
ATTTTACAACACATTCGTCACCAAAAACCCTACCACATAACAATCCCTAACGCAATAAACGAAAACTAGTACAAACACGAACGGTCACATTATACTACTCATCAGCAGTCGAGCAAAGATGCGTAAGTGGATAATAAAATAATCGGAGGAGAGTACAAGAACCTTTGGAGTGCACTGTGGCATGAAATAGTGATTTCCATACGTGACCTTGACATTGACAACCGTGGTCATCGGCGATTAGTGTTATGTATAAATGAGTGTTTTGGTTTGAGATGGTGTTGAATCATATACCCTGTGAGTTGACTTTCTGAACGAACAATCCACCTACCATTCACGTTGTTGGCTCACAACACTTGTTTGGCCGTTCTGCTCAGGCGCAGGTTAGCACTGTTGGTCCCAGCCTAGACCGACTCGGAAATACATGTCTTATTTTCATAATTATGGCGTTCCGATGCGTCCCTGTTGAGATAACATAAGAAAACTGAGAGACAACCATTATAAGGGTTACTTTATAATATTGTGCTTACCTCCTGCCTCCAAACCCCGATCTATATCACTGAACATGGTTTACCGGAAGCATTCAAAATATCCCACAGTTGTAATCTGGCAATGCCCTCATCAGAGTAACTACAGACAGGCGCATTCGTCAGTGTCATCTGTCTGAACGGTCACCAACCAATGGAGAGGGCGCAACCTGTTATCAGCTGATATCGCTGATGACTGCGAGGGTCGAAATTAGAAACGAAAATATTTATCAGCCCTCACTGGTGAACCAATAAACTGCGAACGGTTTGGACTCACCAGATAACGGTACCCAGACTGAGATTTGAATTTCATGTTGATAATGTAGTTTTCATTCCCCGGATTGCTAGATCTGCGAAACTGACTGTTACTTGCCAGTACTTCATAAAATGTCACGAGTGACTGAGAGGAACTAAGGTGCACTGTTGGTTTAGACAGTGTGGAAATCGACCAAGCCGGCAAGATCGAGGTCAGTCGTGAATAACGTCATTCAAACCAAGGCCTACGAGTGAGTATTACATCGGTATTCATGACAAATTATCAGTGTTGCTGTAACTGGCGTTATAACACGGCACGTGAGTTAATCACCTCAACTGTTACACTTGTTTGTAGTCGTGACCAACTGTTTTCAGTTGACCATTCTGGTTGGAAACAAACAAACATTCGGGCGTCTAGTCAACCTACCAATGAGTATCGAGAATCAAGAATATCGTCCCGTTATCAAGCTTTAGGATATGGAACAGATCAATTGGGCAACATCTCACATATGCTCTAAGTTTAACTTGCGTTCTTATAGTTGATTTATTATAAAAAGTGTAGTATAGAATTGAAGTCCCGATGTGCTGTACAAGTCTCCCTCTCGTTGGAGCGTAGCTGGAGGCTGGGAAGTTAGGGGCTTAGTGAGTAATGTCACAGGAAAAGCTGACTATGTTGTTTCACCAAATCTATATGCTCACTTCGAATTCAGCTACCTCTCAGTTGTTTGCCAATTCCTTTGGCGAATGAAATTCGTGCTCGTAATGTGAACCATGGGGGTATCATGTGGTATCACTGCATTCTCTTGCGGCATGTTTGATAGTGAACGTGACATTTTCTGGTTGAGCACACAGATTATGTTTCAAGGATTTAAAATGCTTGTCATGCAAGGCAGACGGGGTGTTACAGCAACGTAACAATTATAATAGTGTACTCAAAAGAATTTAAATCACATGTGGGTTAGTGTGTCAGAAAAGATTCCACATTCCTGGTCAACAAATCAGAACCGGTAAAATGCCTCAAAACGAAAAGCGGAAGTGGTTGTGTAAGGGAGGTTTGGATTTCTTCAGCAAAACGCAGCAATTGTGAATAGTTTGTTTTAGTTATTATACAGTCAAGTGGATGGTTGACGACTGCTATGCGGCAACTCATAGCGTCAGCAAACTCGTACATTTTATGGATTAATAGTTCACATGTTCAGTTTTCAGTTAAAACATTTGTGTTTAAATTCGGCTCATGAGCTCACCTTCTGGTGCAAATGGTACTGAATGAACGGGTGAAGGAAATCATGTGTAGGCTTCCTCCTTCAGTCTACAACTATGTAGGACTGACCGTCAGTCAGCTTTGTGCGCAGAGTGCAGTGAACCTTGTCAGCTTCATCTGTGGTCAGACTCGGCTGGTTCTTCCGTATACAGCTTTTGTAGTTACACTTACTTCCGAGTCAGATAAATTCAATAACTTCCACCTAATGCAGGTGGCTATCGAAATCGTTACAAGTCCAGTAATGACATTGAACAAAAATATGGTTAATGAGCTTTGAACGGGTAGCTGAGAATTAAGAATTTGAAGTGGGTGATGTAAAAACAGAGTAACAAAAATTTACATCGGCACACATTCAGTAAACTCTAGGGCATCTGACTCACAATTCACAAGCATCCTAACTAACCAGGGACTCCTCTATTGAGTGTATATGGGAGCCAGAACGGGGTCTTGGTACAGAACTGAATAAAGCTAGGCTTGGAACAATGACTGTTGTTTTTCAGAATTCCGTCACAAATTTTTTACATGCCGCCAAACGGGATTCAGCAATAACATTAGTAGAATAAGCACATGCTGAGCTGCAGCATGAGACTAGAAATTTTCTGTAACTGTTCGAGAGTTTGAGATCTTTTTATGAAAGACCCGACAAGGCTACAGAACAGCATAAACAACGGGGCATGTGGAAGTGATCATTGATCCCATAATAAAACGGCTAAGGGGAAAATGGAATCAAAGTACAAACCCGAATTTGAATCTATCGACCTTTCTGAAGAGAATATTGGCTTGTACTGGCCAACACATAAGACAACTTTCAACGTTCCTACTGATAATTATTCCCCTGTTATGGAAGGCTGTATTGAAAGTTCAATGTAATCTTACTCAGGCGTGCTATTTACTGCATTCCTGTGACATATTTGGTCAGCTAACTTTGGCTGTGAACTGATCAGCAAAACCGTTCTTTTTTCCTGTGAAGGTATTTGGTTTTTCTTACCATTCTAAATCGGTAGATTTGTAGCATTTCATGTGTTGGTATTTGTACAGTGTTGACGGGCATCGGTCTCATAGCAGACGGGTTTTATTAATGATCATTATTACGAGCGTTCTTAGAAAATAAGATATACATTATCCCCAATCGATGGTTTTTGTCTCGCTCCTGCTGTGTTCTTGCAAGGCTGAAAACGGGCGTACCTAGCAAACCCTGTTTCCAAAAACGATACTAAATTTCTGCGTTTGTCGACTGTTCGGAAGTTAGTCCTGAAAAAATGGGTTTCATGTATCACATAGATACAATGACTGGTCTATGAATATCGTCAATGGAAGCAAGTTGGTTACAACCTCTGGATCGTCTTCTTGGTTTGTTGCTTAACATGCGTGCCATTGTCCCTACCAAACTAAATCTATAGCATTCACACGAACTTTCCATAATTTAGGGCATCTGAATGTAAAGGTTGCCCCTGTAAGAAACTGTGGTGAAAATATGCTAAACTGCACTCGGAACGGTCGCATAGCGCGCATAGGTTTGAGGGATAGTAAACCAACCAGAATGGTGGCAACGGGGAAACAAAAGTCTGGATTAACGACGTTACCAGTAGGGGAACTAAGGCAGGAGCTGTAAATTATATGGGATATTGCTGTTATGCCACTGGCAAGAACGCTGCTTGTTCTCCAGCTTCAATGTGTTGTACAATAGGTGTGGCGCACAGACAAACAATGCCATACAAATATTGATTTATTGTGCCGGTGGTCTTTATTGATTACTGGACAATCAAAATGTGTTGCGTTCTGGGAGTCATTAATGTTCATCACTTAACCACTGCATGCAAACGCTCAGCCACATTCGCTTATGAGTAATGCTCGGATTTTCCAATCACCTCGAGAGGACATACAGTAACGGCCTAATTACTCCAGTCGATGATCCCCGATTAGGACTTTTCTAAGGTTGAAATCACCAGGCCACCAAATTGGTAACCGATATGTTGAGCGCTAGTTAGTAGCAGAGGCCTGAGTTTTACTGGCCAGAATTCAAGTCCCGGCCGTGGCCAGGAAATACAGTACTAGCGATCTCTAACCAGAACGAAACTTGGGTCTAGTGCTTCTTTTTAAGGGGGGGGGCTGACTTAAAAGTCCACGGGGAGGCGACAGCTGCGATCAGTCGCGAATGAGGCTCAAATTAGACAACCATATGCCTTGCCGTTTATCACTGTTCGCGTTAAGAGGGCTATGAATGCGAGAACATTGAATTACATGTTTTGAGTGAACGAAAGTAATACGCTGAGTTAGACTGAAGTTAGCCAGTCACACACACGCACGATAACAGGAACATGCGGTTTCGGTTTAGTGATTAGGTCCTGTCGGATGCTGACAGTCGCCACGCCATGATTTGCACGTGTGCCACTAGTGTACAGATAGCCTTAACAAACATGAGTGTCGGGTATCTATTCAGCAAAAGGTCTCGTGATCAGACCAGCGAAATCGTGCGGATTCACTTGACACATCACACATTCTTTGCCATGAAAGAACGTGTGTGATAGGCAGTTGCAGCTGAATGGAAGTGTAAAGACGTGGTAAGAGTTTTAAATGCAATTTAGAAACAAGTAAATATGATAAATATTGAGAGTTGTACAGAAAAGTATCTACAAATGCAAATTTAAACTTCCAGATACTTTCGACGGTCTGCTCTACAACCCAGGAGAAAGGAGGTGTTAGCTAATCCAATAAGTGGGTTGAATGATCACTAAATCGTTCGATTTGGAGCAAGCAATGAATGACTTCAAGTAGGCCAACAGTCAGCAAGAAATAAAGTTATTATTGTGGTGAAAACACTTCAAAGGTGAAAAGCAAGAAATTGTTTAATAAATACGCATTATTATTCATAAAAAAGAAGCGGACAAGCCCATTTTCTGATTGCAGCCACGATAAAAAATTCATCGGAACTGTTCTCTGCATGTACCACACGGTTAGAATAGACCGACGTTCAACAAACAAACGAAGCGTACTCCAATAACTTCAACAATGGACATCGCATCAAACATAGATGTAGTCAACAAACCCTAACAAATCCAACACTTGGTTTTCACGTTGAAATGAGACTTCTGTGATTGTAACATAACCTCTGTAAATTTTCACCCATTGTTAACGAAAATTCCATCGAATACTTCTGACCTTATTCACAAAATGCATTTGCATATCCACTGCGTTCTTGAAACGTTGGGTTTTATTTCACGTAGAAGTTGTATAAGTTAATTGTCAAGACATACTTTCGAACGGGTTGGCTTTGTCTCTTGGACCAACACGGGTTGATGTCTCTATGCTGAAGACTGAACAGGTGACAGCATCTACCATCGCACACGTTAAACTCTATAGGTCGTACACTGATGACGTCTTGATCAAAGCTGACAATGAGGAACAGATTCATGAGGTTCTGAATACACTTACTTCTCCGCACCGCTGTTTTTCAGTTACAGGTGTCATACAAACAAACGATCGTTTGAATTTTTAGATGTGCCATTCACAAACACAACTACACGGAATGTTCAGCTCACGATTTGTCACAATAAACATAGACGGGAAAATATTTGAGTTTCCTGAGGCTCACAATAACTGCTCATAAACCATTCTTGTTGTAAACACTCTTTCACCAAATTGGGACAATCCGCACAACGAACGCAATTGATAGAGAAGAACTCACCCCCACATATTCGGACACTTTTATTCAACGACTAGCTGAGGAAATAATGTAAAAAAAAACATTTAAGACGGTCACGCCAAAAACAAGACAGTTTGATGCACTGGCCAAGCCGGTGTCTGAAAGTGGCAAACAGTAGGACCTACAACGCCACTGGCTGAAACCAGAAAGCAACTGCTGTCATCAGCAAAGGTAGACAGTCACAACTTCTGCTTCTCACGTATTTCATACTCATTTTTGCAGCTACGGGTAAATATACTCAAGCAGAACTCATGGAACGCCACAAACAACAATAAATGGGCATATTCAGAAAAGGACCAGCCAACAGTGTATCTCAGTCCATCACGCAAATCGGTGAAAATTCTCCCGAAGTTTCACTGACAGTACTAAACCTCCCTGTTCGAAATAGACTACTTTGTGAGATATAGTTTAAGGTTTAACACGTCAACACAAAAGCAAACAGCAGCGACTCTGAGATTGTTTTGTTTTTAACAAGCACACAGGCCTTATACATCCCTGGGTTGGTTCACATTTTGTGTGACTAAGCTGATGCGATTGTTGACAGTGTGGGAAATGGATCGACCTCGTGAAGCAGTCAATCGTTAAAACGAAGTAGTCTCTATTAACTTTTGATCGCAAATCGCGAAGCAATTTACCCACTTCTTATTTACTGAATGAGTGGAACTTTCCTCCCTCATTTCCGATGCTTCTGTGTCTGTTCATATAGTCCATCACTTTTAGGGCGACTGTTTAGCCTCAACAGACTGAAAGCAAAATGCTGATTGTATACTCATCAAGATGTCTAAAATTGGCTCTTACTGTAGGTAGTAGTGAAAGATTGGTGAGTGTATTGTTTTTGTTCGCTCAACTGGAAATCTGTTAAATAAGTCGAACCTAGATAAATGTCTGGACTACAATCGGTCACCTATTCACCAGTTGCATGGTCGATTCTCCAGTGCACGTGGTGCTGAGGATACTCAACTAATTTGAAACATACTTTCACCTCATCGTTGGTGGTCATTGGGACCAGCCGTTTGTAACTCAAAATTTAATTCTTTCAAGATGTCTGATGAGCAAATGATGTTAATGCTGCCTTGTAAAAAATCCGGTACTAAACCGTTTCCTCCGTTACTCGAAGTGCTCAGTCACAATGATGTATAGTGTATAACGTCATTAATGAGTACTTTGGCGACAGTCAAATGCGTGGAAAATAGGAAACGGTTCTCGATGACTGCAAGGCCAACAGCTGAAAGCGATGACGGGAAACATGTACCTGCACGATGTGAGATGTGCTAACTAATGAACTGGTGATGTACAGTTGCCTACGGATGCGAGTACATGTCGGCCTTGCAAAATAATGTTTCACAATAAGCACCTTTGGTTGTGAGTAGCACACCGTGTGCATCTCGTAACTAAAGGGTCGCAGTGTCGGTAGGAGGATGGACCAGAGGCGAATATTGGAAAGGTGTGTATGCAACACGTGGAGCTTGTGACCAAGCCGAATGATGGTGCATTGTTGTCCAGTGGGTGCGGCTACGCGTGAGCCATACATATTAGTTTTCGAGATCGTTATTCCAATTTTCCAAATAACTTGTAATGGATTTCGCGCTAGTAACTCTCTAGGGCCAAGTGTATTTTAAGTTCCAACAATTGATGCTACGACGAACACGAGGATGAAAATACTCTAGCCGCAACCATTTGAAGACGGACACGTTCTGTCGCTCCCAAAAGACTTCGAAAACGTGGCCGAGCTGGCCAGAGTCAAGACCAACCGTAGAAAGCTAGCTACTCTCCAGACTTTAATGAAGGGCAGGGCGGGGATGGTGCTGGACGTAATGTGAAGGGGCCATGTTAAGCTGGAGTAGACTGTTGACAAAGGGGTGCTGGTGGCTGTATTTGGCAGCCAGATCGAAGGCCAAGAGGAACTTTAGGGCGGCCAGACGTGGACAAGGAGCGGATCCTTTTGTGTTCGCCACCACTCTGCAATGATTACTGGGATGGGACACTGTCATAACTGGATTTCGAAGCATGATGGCAGCTGTTGGTGGGGCAGTTTATTGCAGGTCTCCCAATGGCGGTTGACGACCAAGTCTACGTTGCTCATGTATTCCAGAGGATGGACAATTGTGGGCTTGCGAAAGTGACGTATGAATTGAAAGTGGTACCTGTGGCTTTGATAGGTGTGAGACAGTAAAAACAAGAAGACACTAGAATGAATACAGATGGCAATGGAGCCCGTGGTAGCGGGTGTTCTTACAATGAAAACAGCATCAGGGAGAAACGAGAGACAAGGAGGCTGCTTCGTTTGTGGTGAAAAAGGACATTGTATGAGGAATGGCCAAATAGGTAATACGGTTATTCCAACACTCAGTGGAATATCTCATTGCGGTGGCAAGATGTGGCCAAAATCCACACCTTGTGGATTTTGGACAACACGGTGGGTCGGATGAGCTGTAATTTAACGGAATGGGACCAGTGGACAAGAAAGAGCATACAGAAAACCCACGGCGGAAAGAGTGACCCACATGCAAAACAGGAGGAAGTACACACGACACGTGAGTGGAAACCGCAGCTACGTTTTGCACTGGACTTCCCGTTAGTTATCGCGAGTGCCCGCATGGGATGGGGGAATAGAAATAGTGCTTTACTGAGCAATTTTTCGCTACCATTGGAAGATGGCGTGCTCAACCTGGCAGTTTGGGAGGTCTAAAAATGAGTTCCATGATTATGCCTTTTGCTGGGCGGATTAACTAATGATCTGAGCTACTGAGGTAGCAGCCGTACATATAGGGGTTGAAGTGGGAAGTCGACAGATAGAACAGTGTTTGGTCGAAACAGGGGCGACTGTTTCGTTGATTGCTCATGATCAAGACAGGTGAAGGTCATAACCTGTTACTTGATAACGTGAAAGAATGGGGACCGTTACTGGTAGTCATATCACGAAGCATCATTTCATTATGCCCCTAGAAACTAGACAAACGTTCCTTAGAACCGATTTCCTGACTGCAACAGATGTCTTGATTAACCTGAAACTCAGGAAGTTTTTAACTACGCACAGTTTTTTTAGCACTTGTTGGACAGCCACAAAATAGCGTTAGCCAAACACGCATGGACAAAACTTCCCTCTGCATGGCCCCCTTGCTCCTGTCCACGGTCTAGTAGTACGCTGAGTTTTTCCCGAACGACGGTGGTCCATGCGGCTTTTGCAACCAGATCGTACATGAACTATCAACAGATCGAATACTGTGACCTCACATACCTCGTATAGTACCGGATCATCTCGAAGACGAAGTGAAAAGGCAAACACAAAGCATGCTGGATGTGTGAGTAACCGGAGAAGTCAACAGTCAATACAACTAAACTGTACTCCTGATAAAGGCCAAGGAGAAATGCCGTTTCTATGTGGATTTTAGACGACAGAATGAGGTGACGCAGAAAATAATTGTGCTAATGTCGTCCGTTTCCGATATTTTCGACAAGTCGTAACAAGGGAATTTATTTACGGTGTTGGATTTACGCTCCGGGTACTGGCAGCTGGCTACCCGATCCGCGGAAAACCGCATTCACGATGAGCGAAAAACAGCGTCAACACAAGCGCATATTCTTCGGCTTATTCGGTGTGCCTTTCACATTTCTGTACCTGATGCTTCTACTAGTGAAATGACTGCATAATGTGACGGTATATGGAGATGATATTGTGATAAACACTAACATATAATCGGAACATGCTACCCACAGAGATGCTATCTTAAATCGAAATTAGTACTAGGGACTCCTGATTAATGTTGAGAAGTCACAACTCGGTGATGTTGCTAGGACACAGTGTGGGTCAAGTTGTAGTTTGGCCTTTGCCAGGGAATATATTGACAACTAGATAGGTCGTGTCTTCGAATTTTAAGCGCACGCTGGAACAGCTTCTGGGTAGAGCAGAGTACTACACTCAGTTCGCGAAGAGTTTTATCCTATTGCGTCACCATTGTACTGACTCCTCTGAAAACGCAAGCAATTTGAATGAACCGACGAAGACCAGAGGGCGTTCACGAGAGTGCAAAATGGAACAAACAAGCAGTAACAATTGCAGTGGGGTATTTCAGTGACCGTGTCCTTGGCGAATTAATGAAGCAAAGAGAAGGAGTAGTAATATATATATAACAAAGTCTTGACATCGGCAATGCAGATTTATTCAACAACTGAGAAAATATGTTTAGTAATCATCTGGGTGCTAGATGATCAGATTCTGTACTTGCTAATGTAGTGAGGATAGACGATCGCACCATACTACTCACACCACT
>QNGE01010552.1:0-10013 GCA_008508345.1 Paragonimus westermani
GCGCAAGCCAATTGCCGTGATGGATAAGCGCAGGCGTCCTTTAGCTTTGGTCACTGTGACAGGCCAGTCCGAATCGGATCGTGCTATCCATGTGTGTTTGTTTGTTTGTTTGTGTGTGTGCATGCACATGCAGGTACGTAACATAGATGGACAGCGTAGATCCATTTTGCCTAGTCTCTTTGGCCTAGCAAATATACGCAAACCCCGTGTACCGTTTTATCCAATACTTGATGTGATGAATTCGCATCACCTCTCGACGACCAACTCGCTAGTGACACTCCCAGAACACGTTCGAAATGGTCTCATTTCACTCAGTCTACGTGATGTGTAAAATTTTTTCGAACGCAATGAGAACATTAACATGAATTCACAGAAATAATTCTCACTGGACCTATTGTTGGTATTCACAACCGTGCCGTTGCTAGAAACGGTCACTTTTAAATGTGACTGCTTGTCTGATAACGGAATCGATATTGGGTTACCACCAATGAAGTTGAAAGAACGTCTGCTTTGTTGCACATTCAATGTACGATTGTAGTTCAACGGTGTGCTGTATCGGTAGTTACCAGAATCGACCGTGGACACCGTTACGATTTAAACAGTTGAGGCAGTTTTAAATTAACTTGTCTGATGTTGGACCAAAACACTCGCACAGAGCACATTGTCATAACAGTCGTCCAGCCCTTGTTCACCAAGGTGCTTCTCTGACAGCGTATGAAAACCCTCAATAAACCTCCTAAGGATTTCACACAGTGAGTTCGGACAGCTCTCGTTACTCTGGCTTTCAAACGTCGGGGAAGGATGTAGGCAAGTTGATGGAGCTACCATTGGTAGCCTATCAGAACCTGTTTCGGATGACATTATCGTCTCACTTCCGAAATAGAAGTCGCGGTCTCAGGTTGCAAGTATGACACTAAATGTCAACTATATGGATCATATATTAGTGGTGATAGAGGAATTGATGGGTATTCTGTGGTTTGCATCACATTTCATTCAGCTTAACTCGAATACAAGGCTCAATTTTGAACCTGCGCTAGACGAATGCATCACATTCCTTGAGTTGCGGCGTTCCGACAACAAACCGTCACTTCTCCGACAAGTCAACTCGAGTCTCATGGATACTTTTTAAAAAAAGAACGCTGCTCTTTTCCAAGATGGCGTAAGATGCTACACAAACACCAAAGCCAGTCTTTCCATACTGTCAGACTCCAGACGTATACTCCGCTCAGAGCGCTCAGTTCCGTAAGTCGCATTACCCATAGAGGACAAAGAGAGATTAACCGATTACAGAAATCTGTAGTGTTTTAGCCAGATGACAGTACTGCATAGTATGCTCTCAGTATGGTGCTCGAGAATACAAACTTGGTCGATCGTATCTGTACCAAATTCTGTGCAGGTCTCAAAGACACCTTGGACGCCCATCAACATGCGCTGCCTCTCTCTCACAACATCTGTTTGCGAAGACGAACAGCAACACCTATTTGACCAAAATAGGTCTTCACGACGCCTGCCTATAAGTGCAAGTTGTATAGAACCCTAAGGAATTTCTAACAGTCAACACACATCATGGCTTATTCTGGTAAAGTCGGTTGTTATTCGGCATGCAAGTTACCCCAGCGGTCTTCATTTAAGCCATGAACATGATGCATGTTGGAATATCAATGACAGCAGCCTATCAAGATGACATTGTTTTAACAGAGTCGGAGGTTGTTTAGCCAATCATCACGCTGGACAAAGTTCTTGGCCGCACTTAGGATTATGACCTTCGCAGGACAAGCACACAGTTTTCAATTACTCCATCACACACTTAGGATCCGTCTCCGACAGGAAGGCCCGTCACCATAACGCTAGTGATATTGAAGCAATTAACAAAACACCACCTCCGCACATTTTTGGACCTTACCGACCACTATGATGCATTCTTAACGTCACTGAAAGGACTCTTGGCAAATGAACCGACGCGGATTCGGTTGTCAGAATGTAAACAGGCTTTCGAAGAAGTCAAGCCAATGTTCTGAACGGATATGCTACTGATACACTGTAACCGAAACTGCATATTTTCATAGCGGCCGATACGGCAAATCAAGATGTGATACAGTATATCCCGATGGATTCAAGAAGACCAAAATTCATGCAGCCTGATCGTTGAATTCAGCCAGAAAAACACTACGGTTAGAATGGGAAGGATGTCACCGAAATTGTATTTGTCGTCAAGAAGTTCCGAAATATACTCTTCAGCGAACACTGCAAGCTCTTTTGAAGTGTCGGCTGATCAAATCCGAGGATGTCGCTATCGCAGACATCCGCCGCAAACCGGATTTTGACTGAGCCTATTCGAAAGTGATTTTCCTTTATCCCAGTGACTTTTACGATTGTTCAAGAATCAACCGGGCTAGACCGCACTCTCTAGGTCATTGAGTACAATCGCACGCAGTAACCCAATTCAGCCTGTACGGACAGTTGGGGCGGTTGACACAGTGTCGTATCCCGTTGTCAACTTACAAAGATGGCACCCTTGCAGGCGAACGCGTAGTCATATCAGGGATGCTTTGTGCCTGTTTAACCCGACAAATGTATCCCGGACGCCCCAAAGTTAATCGAATGATAGCTTTGCACACAGTTACTTTTATCAGTCGGAAATGGGCGGTGAATTGGAGAGTTCGACGCGTACATGCTAGAGGTGTGCAATATTTTCAACGTTATTTTGAAAAGCCACTGATATTCTGAAATTGTAGGATCAGTGAACATTGCTGACGCCCACAACATGTGGCCTAAAGTTCTTACGCTACACAACTCTATATTCGAGACGCTAATTCAACATCTATGTCAACATTTAGGTTGTAAGTTAAGTCACAAGGGCTCACCAATTTTGTTGCATAGACGAAGTCAACCACACACAATCACCATCTGTCTATCCTGGTCAAATGGCCAGGCGCAACAGTCGGTGGGCACATTTAAGCGGAGGCTACAGAAATCCAAAAGGGAGGGGATTACATCCGATATTCTGAAAACATTTGATACTGTACTGCACGGCAAGTCCGTTTTCTCATTCGCCACATGAAGTGTACCTTGTAGAAGTGACTTTCAGTCGAAAGCCCCGATTACTTTTTGATATCATGTGACATAGTGTACTACCACCGTTTGTTATAAACAAGAAAGTGGAGGAATAATTCTGAAAGGAACGTGGCCCAAGATCACGTGCACAACAGCCTACGGAAATTGTGAATCCCGGATACTATCACAACAGCCAGGTAAAATGAACACTCGGATCGACTCTCGCACAACGCGGAAAAGTGAATTAGAAGTGAAAGGTGGCACGCAAACAAACTGAGGTCAACTAAACGTTCATACGGGATAAGCCTGGAATCGAACCTATCTTGAGATACTGTTTTACACACGTCCGGTCATTAAAAGAGTCCCGAAAATCAAATGTTTCGAAGGTAGCAGAATTCAAGCCACGTTGTCTCCTATCATTATGTCCACAAATCAAAATCGAAAACCGACTTCCTCTTACAGCCCAGTCTCAAATATCAGGCGCCCAAAAAGTATCTTCACAGAAGAGCTATCACGATGAGCAAGTTTTTACCGGGGAGTACACATCTGAACTCAATTTCGGAATACACTGCCCCAAAGCTTCAACATTGGTCCAAATGTACTGAATGGAGGTAAACCAACCAATCGGTTTATTAGCAACGCTTTTACGGTGTACTGGATATCACATTCATTCTTCACGGCTACTTTTAACCCATCAACACAACATCCTGATACAGCGGTTTCCAGACGGAACAAACAAAGTGAATATTTTTACCTCTTCTTCCAAAGTCGTGGGCCGGGAGCCTCGAGGATTCCAGCCACATGAAGGTCAGAATTTCTTTGTGAACAGTTTGCCTTTTGGAACAGTTTCACTGGATAAGACATCTTCACGGCCCGAATGTACTGTTTCTGAGATCGAAACAAATTTTAAAAATGTGCGATATTAAGAAAGAAATACATATTCATGATATTTCCATTCTGCTGTTAGATAGAACCTTAACCTCGAAAACCACATGCTATGACTAGGTTAGTACGCAGTTATCACCTGTGTAACAACGTTAGTTTTCCAAAAGGTACTCCACCCTTTCATTCGCCAGAGTGTACTGTACTGTTTAGATAAGTTGTGGTACAGCGGTCTGTTGTCGATAGGTAGGAGAACCCATTCCAAAAATTGGTCTAGGCAAGTCAGAACAAAGGCAATGCAGAAATCAATATGAGCACTAAGACGTACATGAAGCATGTGAGTACACACTTAGTGGGTATAATATGACTATTGCCGTAAACATATTACACTAACTCGCCATATTATTTGTTGAGACGCTCCGTGCATCAAACGATTCCCATTATGTACAGATATTAAACCGGCTAAGGTAAACCAGACGCATATTTCTCCTTAACACTTCCAATCTGCTTACTGGAGCCGGTGTGACAGTGCATGCTGGATGAAATCACTCAATAGGGAATTCCTCATGGTCGATTTGTTGATACTGTGTATATCTTCGGTGGATCGATTTACTGTAGCCTGGAGCCAGACAGGTGGACCAAACACACAAAATCGTGAAATTTCATGACATACACGCATCCGGGTGAATCACTTGCTGTATTGATGGGGACCCGTGCATCTATGATCATTGTGTATTTGGTCTAACAAAATCATACAATCAATGGAATTGCTTCATCCATATCTGCCGAGTAAAATCGAAGCCAATCAGAGTTTGCACACTAGCAATCGCGCAGGTTGTTGATATTCGTCTGAAATCACAGAAACTATGATCTCACGGAGTTCTCAGCATAATACTGAGCTCCCCATGACCGTGTGTTCATACGTGTGATTAGCCTACTACGTGGGTGTGGTAGAGATTTGCGGACATGTACAACCCACGTGTAAAATATTACGTAGCTACAGACTTGGTGAATCGAACCAAACTGTTACAGAGGTTTAACATCCCTTGCTCCACTGATGTACTACTACACACATCAACTGAACAATTACGAATGTGTACATTCGAGCAAACAACAGCAAGCAGCCTCACTTTAAATATAGCAAAATGGGGGTGTTTCTGGCGCAAAATTGGGCATTATATGAAAGTTAGTTTCTCACGCTGAGTACACCATAGTCGGGGATGCTGCACATTTCTTTCCATTTCCCCACTCTAACTGTAGATGGCAGTGCCCACATGTTAATACGTGTGTGATGTCGTATTGTTTGAATGCATCACTTTTTCATAAATGCTTATGCACAGTGCAGTTTGACTTCAAATTCCGGTAACATGCAGCGATATATCTCTGGGTGTTATCACGTTCGACAGAAAATAAGAGATCGCTGTTCAGCGTCAACTATCTATTGAAAGTGGAATAGGTTCATGCTGCTGAATAAGTGTTCTGGATGTGGACAAGCGTCAAGGTGGAATCACAGAATTGGCTGTCCACATTTGGCTCAAACACATGATTCATCTTCCGGTTTGATATATGCTTCCCGTATTTCAATCTATTCCCTTTCCAAAATGCGATTCGGACATTCATGAAGAGCCGCTCCTAGATGTGGCGGGACCGAACATTGTCAATACACCCGCCTCTTGCCCCACCGAGCTACCACACGGAGTAGGGGAAAATGAGTCACCAGAAGATGATGATGGAAGCTTCGTTATAAGATTTCCCCGTAGGACCATCGTGTTCCCTTGTTACCCTTTGCGGACGTACCGTTCAGCATGACATCATTAGATGGTTCTTATGAGGAAACATATCACTGGAAGACTGACGAATGATACTGAAATCTACGAGATATTACTACCCCGATTTACCGGAAGACCCCCGAGCACTGATGGGCATTCGAAGAATTTATATAATAAAGTGATCATAGGAGAGGAAGTTTATGTCCACTCTGTTTTGGTCTGTGGGTTGTGTGCTGTCCTCTGCCGTCCTCCGGAAATTGCTTTCAATGAAATGTCACTGCAGTGGAACATAGACGGCGTGCGATTATCCAATTCCAGTAACACACAATTATGGCCAATCCTGTGCAGGGTTATCAGGCCTTTTGTGTCAGCGCTATTCGTGGTTGTTGTTTACAGAGTACCAGTGAATCCGTCGAACGTCTAGGCGTACATGCAGCAATACATTGATGAAGTGAATGTTCTTTATCGTGAAGCGCTGGTCATTCTCGGGAGTACTGCAAGGGTCCCTCTGGTTCTTTCAAGTGTTGTATGTGATACTCCAGGTTGTTGGTTCGTTAAACAATGTAAAGTTTTCTCCGATTATTTCGGCTGTGGCCACTGCAATAAGGGTAGTGTGTTGACGGCACACAGGCTGACCTTCCCTAATCGTGGCTGCCAAAAAAGAACAGATGAAAGTTTTCGTTCCCAGACTGACGTGCACCACCATACAGGTGATTTCCCATTCCTTTATCTCCCCTCGGATATGATCCGGAGTCTCCCGCATGACTATATGTATCTAGTTTGTTTAGCTGTAATTAAGCGTTTGATCGACCTCTAGATATCTTCATCACGTGATGCCGGACAGCGTCTTAGTCTTACTTCCATTCGTACAATATGTGATCGAGTAAAGAAGGCGCATACGCACACACCGGTTGATTTTCAAAGGTTTTGCCACACAATAACGGAGTTTGAACGCTGGAAAGCAACTGAATCCAGACAATTTCAGCTCTATCTTGGTTCCATTGTACTACGTGGGTTACTGGATTCTGACAAACACAAACACTATATGGGACTGTCCTTTTTCATGTCCATCTTATGTCACCTTCCTTGATACCTAACTAAGCTTCTTTCGTTAAACGGTTGATGATTATAAGATATCCGCACCAAATTTAGTACGAATGAAGTTGAACAGTTTGGGCGTCGTGTTTAACATGTTATTGACAAACAGATTGGGAATAACACAACGTTACGAGCAAGTTGTAATAATCTGCGTTTCCACCACCCCGGGTTGCCTTCCTCAGGGGTGCTGTAATCGATCATTTTCGTTAGAAAGTTTTCTGACATGTATGGCCGTCGTGAGATTGTTTACAAAGTACACAGTTTAATTCATTTGGTAGACGATACGTTGCATCACGGTCCACTTGAAAGTTTTTCTTGTTTCCATTTTGAATCGTTTTTGCGCTTCATGAAGACGTGTGTTCACGACCAAACCATACCGGCAGAAAACATATTCCGCCGAATGACCGAATTAAACTGCGGACGGAAGATACGTGGCGGTGTCCTCATGGATGATGTTGGTGCGGCATTGGGCAGGCGAAGAGGTAGGGATGCTGACAAGAGAATAATCAGGAACAGCATGTATTTCTCTGAACTACCCAATAATTATGCCCTTATTGATGGCACGTCGGCACAGATTGTAGGGTTTGAGATTAATTTGGTTTCTTATCAGCTGTTTAACAGTGTCCCCATTCTTCGATCATTACCTCAATTACGACGATCTGCTGATTCATCTGGTTACTGCTCCTTCCCCCATCACCGATAGTAAACACATTATCAGTATCATTGGTAAATGTTTCAGCATTCCTCATACAGAAGGTTATGTTTTGGTATCTATTTTGCGTACTTTTAATAAATAGGTACAGGTTATTGTAATTGTTCTCTTAGACTTCCCGTATGCAATGGATGCACGTAAATATAGCAGCATAAGGAACTCATTTTTCATCGGTTTTCTTTCGCAGATATACCTCAGTGCAGTTTAAATCTGATGAATCCATCGCTATCGTTCACACTGACTGAATGGTTACTGAAAGGACCGTCAGATGGCCGGCAGTTAGAAGCAGAAGCATATACAGACGTACGTTGTTGAACATCCTACCTTTACCCTTCACGAAGTCAACCTGATGCTGCAGATAGGTTAATGTGACATTACTTACATAGTAATACATCTCAGATTCCTACTCGGAAGCTTTCAAGCTCGAACAACATTTGTTAGAAGAAATCCAGCAGGACACAAACAGACGCCACCTATAGAATGACACGCTTTGGCATCTACTGCCTAACCAGGAAATGGATTTTTGCCCGTTTTCATTCACACTAACATTAGGGTTGCTGTTCAGCTGACCTCATCCGAAGAGAAACAGGATGGGTGCTATCAGGTTCGTGCAACTGGGAGTGCACATGCCAAGTCATTCGCCGCCTCTGAATATGCACTACCAACTCCACCATAAGCAGTGCTGAGGCTTGTGGTTTCAAAACCGATCACGTAAACTATGTTATGGAATGTTCACCCTCAATTCTCCAAGGCAAACGGCAATCGTCTCAACCGTATCCGTTACTGACTGTTGCAGTACGCGGGCATCTAGCAGTGAAGCATGGCTGTAAGCTATCAATCGAAATTTTGGTAAGATTCGCCGTCCATTCACCCATTCGTTTCCAGATGCTATGGTCGCATTGGATAAACGTTTCGTGTGTATTGAAACAACCGTCCAAGCACTAACCGAGACAGTACAGTCGACAGAAAACCGAGCAGCTAAGATATCTAGACAGGCTGACCACATTTCTTTCAGAACACTAACTTCAACCGGCGTGCTCCATTTGTGTGAACAACAGCTGAAAGATGTGTACTACTACGACGCCATTTTATCCCAGTTGTCTCGAATGGGGGTGCGGACCTTCGTGATCTGCTAAGCCGACTAGTATCCTCAGTGTTTAGCGTGAATTTCCCACGGCAAGTGAACTGAAGTGAGATACATGGAAAGCATCTGGCCAGCAAAAACTGAAAATCATGAAAGTTATCACAGGTAGGAACTCTGTGTCCAGTCATATAAATCAATTTTAGACGCCGTATGTCACTCTCGTGTCACCGGAGCGACGGGGAATGAGGTGGAATGGGAGATTAGAAAGTGGCTCTATACGGCGCGTGACCGAGAAGGTGGACGGAAACTCAGTATGAAAACTAGCGCTATCTAATTTTCTCTTCTGTTACCTGTTATGTCCTTTAGACATAATGAATACATCCATGTATATTTACATGTTGCTTTGTACGTATATATGTATATTTTTGAAAAGCTGCTTTCAGATTTGTATGAAGCGCACCCATTTCTACCATAGATTTGGTAGCTTGAAAGTATGCGACAACAAGTATGAACGNTCAGATCATTAAAATGCGTGCACCTGAATTGCAATTCAACAATTCAGGTAAAACTGACTATTACCTGTAAAGATGTGCTTCCATTTGTAAACTGCATTCACATTTAAACTGCTATTACCAGTGTGGCACGTCAACCATACGTTGCCTTCGGCAGATTTGTTGTTGCTTGTTGGTCAGTAAATTCAGCTGTTCGCTTAAGCATTTGTATCCACGTGAACAGCCACACTACACTATACCGCTTCACTGAAGTTCTTATTTACAGTATGCAACCCGTTACCTTACAGAAACTCGTCAAAGATTCGCAGTCTATAGGGAAAATGAAGATCAATGGACGGGGTCCTGATATGAACGATCAACGAAGCGCATGCGAAAACGACAACTTGCTGATCCGAATAACCGTGTTGTAACTTTGTGATGACCAATAATAAATGTGCATACATTTTCAGTGTTTCCATCGTTGTTGGTATTCGTGCATTGGCGGGTCGCTCACCGGAGTAGAGAGCAATGTACATGAGACAGAGCAACGATTAAGGATGAACTCAAAGAATAATACGTAGTAGTTGAGAAGAGAAAGAAATCGGGTACGTTGGTGAGGTTTTGTGCAATAAAACGTTTTTCGGACCAGCCCCCATTGTTCCCCTATGGTTATCTATGTCATACCTCAGTTTTACCCACCCCCAGCCCACAGAACTGCCTTGCGGCCACCCAGGGGACCATATGGAATGTGTTACTATGGTAATGTCCACTTTGGTTTGATCGGCCGTTTGTATGCTTTATACGTATGTATGTACATTTTTCAAAAGCTACTAAATAGCTTTACAAAAATACACATATCTACGTACAAAGCATACAACCCGCAGACCAAAACAAAGTGGACATAAACTTCCTCTCCTATGATC
>QNGE01010553.1:0-10012 GCA_008508345.1 Paragonimus westermani
TAGGAAGCCACTCTGGTCCCGTGAGAATAACATTAGAATTACATCAGCCGACCAGGTCACTGCGTGCTCAGATGAGAAACATGAGCGTCATTTGACACTTGTTCAATCACTTTTCAGTCTACGAGCTACTTGTAAATAAGTCTGTTTTTCTTTGTGCGTTCAATGTAGAACAATACACCACACCCACTCTTCAAGAAGCCATTTAAGCTAGAACAGTTTTATCGGAAATCTGCGATGGATTACAGATTATTTGAAACCGAACCTAATTCAGTATTCTAATGGACGTGATAGGTGTGGAGGGATGGCTAGAACCTTGGTGGTTTAAAAATCACAGCAGTCAAATGACAAGTCGCTTTTTGACTAACAGTAAGAAAAATTGATTTTCTCGAATGTATGGTAACACATGACTCTTCCTTTACCGGAGAAGTGATATGAAATTTCAAGCTGTACTCTTTTCAAAAACAGACAGGTTGGAAGGTCTACCTGGATGCGAAGACTGTGAACAAATCTGATTAATGTTTGATTCCAAAATAACCATATGCCTGACTACTCACGAGCAATTAAGTAAAATTCGAGGACACACATTGCATGGCCAAATCTACAAACTGCTAACTACCAATTCGGTCTGTTAGCCAAAACGTTAGGGATGAGTATACGATTACTATTCACCCTAATTCTGACTCAATTCCTGGAAGCAATTAGGTGTTTAGCATTGAAATATTGAGCATATTCATCTTAGAATAACGAGGCAAATTGGAATTAATATCTAAATGCTACACTAGAATGCATAAAAGTATCCTGACATTCTTTCCCCAGAACCGTTGTATAAGTTATACAGTAAGTTTTTTAGAACCAAGCATTATCCGTACACGAGTTCAGTAGAGTGTCAGCATTTCGAATCTACGCATGCTGAACTGCCTCTTACCACTAGTAAAAATATAATGCTGACGAGCTCTAACAAGAGCGAAAATCGAGTGTTGTGCTTCTCTTCAAAAACGATTGAAGAAAAATTCGTAGATATAGGACAACTGCAATCAGTGTTGAATGTTACTCAATTTATATTGAAACCTAAGTCATCCACTACTCATGAGGTAGGCGTTGTTGAACTCGATAGAGTCTAAATTTCGAGTGTAATATTTCTATGACATGAGCATACGAAGTTCACTTTACAGAATCATAAACAAGGTTGGCATATGAGGCAAAAAAGCGCATATTATTGGTAATACAATTTAGTGTGAACATACAAAACCAGAATGAACCAAAAATGTTCAGAAGTATTTCATGACAATCTAAGCGTGCAGAACACCACATGATTTGATTACCACAGTCTTGTGCTCAAACAACCGACAGAGTTCTTTGTAACGTTACAAGGATGATTCATATATTCGATTCAACATATGATGTGAATGACATTTCAAAGAATTCGTGGTGTGAACAACACACGGCGCAACAATAATATTGTGATGTGGAAGTTAACGATATTAAAACACACTCCAATTTACAGCTATCACAGAGTTCCGTCCCAGTAAGTTATGTAGTTAGTGAACCATCTTATATGGAACAGTAATCCGCGAATTTGTTTGACATACTTCGTAAATGTTAATATCTTGAAAAAATTACCATTGAGCCACGGAAGACAACGGTGACGAGCAGGTGTTTTCGACGGCTTCTCATCAGACCAATATAGTTGTGTAGGCTCAACAAAAGCAAATCAATACTTAGAAAACTTTCACTGGTCCATTGGTGGTTGTGATGAGTGGTCAAGATATTCGTTCTAAATTAGGTCACAATATTCGGGATCGAGGCTATTGATGTGACCTCTGGCCACGGCAAATTCAGCGTACCTGGTCTGTTTGAAGTAGTTGGCAGAATTTTGTAAACTATGCGAGAAACCTGTTTGGGACCAACGCTCCGTATTATGTCATCAAGATTTGCAACTGCTGCTCTGATAATGGCTTTCGTCAAGCCGGTCTCAAACCAGCACGGAAGGTGTTCTTTGATTTGTTTGGACAAACGCCTGGTAATCCGACTTACATATTCGGCTGTACAACAGAAAACGAAGGAGTACACGAACATAGAATGGTCGGTGGCAATCAATCTGTCTTTAAGATTAAAAGTAATAAGGAAAGGAGTGGTGAACTAACTCCATGATTTTGAGTCTTTCCATCACGATGCCACTCTGAAACGGTAGCTAGTTGGAGATGGGTTTCTTTTCCACCGTGCTAACTGGACCACGTGAATTAAAACAGCGATCATGTTTCAAGCCACGAAGCTGTTTCGATAGCCATTTTCCCCTAACACATTAGCGGCTTTCTACAGTTCTTATTCTAACGTCTCTCTGTAGAACATAGCTTTTTGATTTGCTGGTAGGACGTCAAACAAGGTTACGTTCCTGTTTGAACGACAGAATGCCACGGAAATGCGTACTATCTGAGTCACCTTTCCTTGCGTTAAACCAAGCATAGCAGAGTATCATCGAATCGCCTTCAAACTAGAAAATGGAATGTGTTATCCGATTCTATTTCAAAAGTGATTGTGATAGAACGATGTGCTTGACCGACTGTTCGTACAACATCAGTTATATCTTGGTCCGAGTTCAGTAGAGCAAAACTACCACTTACATATCGTCCACAGAAACACATGCATTCGATGATGCGGTTTCGTTACTGACTTTTCAACTTGCACATCAATTGTGTAACACAGTAGAACCTCTTCAGGCGTTGACATTGGCACGCTTACAAGAAAATTTAACTTTTCGATGTATCCGTAACTGAAATTGAAAGACTCTAACAGGGCGATATTTGTGAACGGTGAAGAACCACATGAAGAATACAAACTGCCACATCCGCTCACATCACAAGCACTTGCCAGATAAAGAATACCCTTCCACTGTACTTCATTCACGTATCAAAACAGGCATTCGATTCTCAGTGTAAATGATAAGTTATTGTGAGCATTTTGGTAAGTGTTTGGTGCAGAAGATACGATAAGCAACACAACAATTCTACTGCGAGGTATGTAGCATGACTCATTCTTTCAACTTAACCAACTGGTCGATGATTACTAATGAGGTGATGGAACACATGTTCACCGCATAATACTTGTAGTTAGTTCATAATTAACCTTTTAATCCGTTGTCTCGGGCCAAGTGTGTTCGCTTCACCATAGTGCTGTGTTGCGCAATGATATTAGCACAATCACCGGAAGTCATGTCGATATTATTCGTGATTAAGCAAAGTTTAGCATTTCGCAAACTCGTGCACGACAATCCGAACGGAGACATTACGAGAATAAATCTACACTTCAGCAAATTCATTGAATTTTTATGAGATTTTGAAGGATCTTTGATGCCAAGAGCACGACAGAAAACGAAACAATTTTGACTCGGAAGTGATCGGTAAAATTTACATTCCAATTCACAGTTGACGCCTGGTTCCCTCTTGGTAACTCATTTGATGACTATATACTGAACGATACTCTGTGTCCAATGTTTTGCATAACCCCTAAATACCATTACATTCATTCGCAACATGATGGATTACCAGGTAACCAATATCCATCCACTTACTCAAAGAATATCGGCGTCAATTGCTTCATGATAACCACCTGAATGAGGCTCATTGCGCTGAAGAGATCGTTCGCCTCTGAATGTAGCCATCATGGATACATTGCATTCCAATCACGTATCATAATGAACATTCGAATCTGGAACGGCTTCTAAGCTCCCAGAAATGGGTTAACCAATATAATCCAGAGTTTGATAAGATGGATATGACAGAACAATCCGGACCTCCAGAGGAAGTGGGACGGACCTGAAAACTTCCATTTGCAGGGAAGAAGATCGTAAAACATTCCGCTTCCACATCTTAATTACCCGATGTACAGTTTGTTTTCTTTAGAATATTCTATACGTTAAATCGACACAGCTCGTGTGTGTTTTAATAACATGACAAACATAAGGAGTAAGTCCAGGAACACAGCAGTTGCGAACGACATGTTCATAGCCTCATTTCTTGCCAGATTGCTACCCGATTTTCCTTCCATATTTTCTCATATCACGCCCACAAGTGCATTTGTGTCAGTACCCACAAATCTTATAGTTTGGTCATTCTATGTGTGTGTCATTTAAATGCCGATGAAGGAACATCCATTTTTCCGCTATTATGTGTGCTAAAATGGTCTTACAGATTTTGCTAAGCAACTAATGATGTATAAGTGTGCCGGAATCGAACTCAATATAAGCCAAACAAACGTTGGTTTATTCAGTTATCGACAAGATAAAATCTGGTAAGTTGACAGCCTATATGTTCACAAATCATACATCAGTCTGCAAGCACGCTCATTGTTATTTTCTATAGTATCCGTTAATGGACTACGTGTGACAGACGCTTTCTAAATTCAACCGTAAAATTCACCTACAGGTGACTAGTGCACACATCTATTAAGCTTGCACGAGTGCAACAAACAAGATTACATAACAACATCAGAAGCAGTTCACCTAGTAGAAAAATGTGACTAAAGTCGACGCAGAACAATTCAACTAGACTTAACACAATAACGATCATGACTGTTAGAGGAGATGAAACGGAAATGAATGCGAAAGAATCCCTCATCAGTTTTGTCATGCAATGTTACTGCTCGCATCACACCAGTTGGTTTGGGTGTTTCAGTTCGCTATTACAAACGGGATGCTGGTTATGTTATCTGAAATCCGAATACACTCTCAAAGTTCCGTTTTCTTTTAGAGATATACGACAAAATCCAAGGTAGAAATGGCTGCATCAATTTCGACGTAAAAATATATTTCAATGAAAAGTGAATGTTAATAGTTTGCAAAATGATTCTCTTCATATAATATAACAAACTGGCAGATTAAAATTTTTGTCAAGCACTTTATTCATATTAGAGCATACTGGCTTCAAAATGATAAATGTGAGGGCAAATTCGGTCCACGCTTCCAATGACTCTACGGGGTACATCTGTGCTACTTGAGAAAGGATAAATGAGTTAAACAATTGTGTTCCGAAATTTCACCTGACGAGACTAAACATGGTGAGAAGGGGATAGGTTGGACCGTTGGTTGGAGATTCCGCTTCAACAGAAATGAAAGATCACCCATGCACTTAGCCCAAACGAAAACGTGTCATGCTGAGTCAACTAACGAGGCAGTTACGCACTACATTCGCTGTCCAACTGGTAACTTACAGATTGTCTGGTATGCTCACGTTGATGCGTTGACGTACTGTTTTCAAAATGGTCGAAATCACACTCTTAATCCCTTAACGCGAACGAAACACCGCATGAACATATTTGCTATCAGTGTTAATGAAGGTGAAGCGTTGAACACATATTTATGTTAATAATATTCAATCGGATAAATCTCCTTGAGTCTGTACGAGAATCCATTGTCCTCAATTCCACTTAACTAGTGGGTATTGCTAGTAGCTTTACGAGAAAGCACCGGTGTATCAATAAGTTGGTCAGGAAGACTCGCTCATTTATCTAATTTGAGTTCAACGAAGGCATGGTTGCCATTAAGATAAGTGATAACGCACATCGATCAATAGCACAACCAACTAAAATTGCCCCATTGCTAAATTAGTCAACTGTTCATTGTGTGCAATAAAAGAAAGCTAGTTTTTCGGGACCAGTTGATGTCTGTTTATTAAGCCACTGGTTGGCATCGTACGAAACCTTCGACGATCTGTGCTTGACACAATTGCTTAGATTAGAACACTCATTGAACAAAGCGAAAGCAGTATGCTTGCACTCAAAGTCTACGAATATTAAAAATTAACCAAAACGGTTCAGGTTGAATATGAACGACAAATATGCACTGAAGACTATCAAGTTAACCCGTCATCAGATCACCAATGAACATTCAAGCCAATTTATGATGAGAGTACATTTATTGCAAAATTTCTTCTTGTTAAATGGAGGAAGTGAAAAAGTTAAAGATATTACCAGAATCGTAAATTTCTTCTGCGCTGTTCACATTTTAGCATACCGTGGACTGAAGTTGGCAGGTAAGTTATATCATAGTCATCATACACAACAATACATTGATGTGAACCACTGGTGCTTAACATGAAGCAAAAGACAAACCCGGTAAAGGGAAAGAGAAGAAAAAATTAGGGGACGGTGAGGCACCTAGTTACCGGAAATAGCTACGTCCATATCTAAACATACAACATTCAACATCGAAGTGCCTACAGCTTGCAAACAAATAACCAAAATGTGAGTGAACGTGAGGCGTCAGTAACAAGACAGATAGATTCCTTACGACTTTCACCGCCTCGCATCATTGAATGCACCCACTTCACAGACGGATCGGTCAAACAACACTCACGCCACTGAGCTCAGTAACCTTCATCTCACCTGAAATCTCCAGCCACCGAATCTGCGGATCGCGAGGTCTCCAGCCCGGGAGAAAAACCAGACCTAAAGCGACCAACCCCTCTGTGAACGACTTCACTTCTCTACACCATGTCATCATCTGTCCACCTCGAACCTTACGCCAGTAAGCAGCAGCATCGGCAATGTTCGGTGTGGCAAACGACAAGCCTGGAATTCTTAGTACACAACCCAACCATATACGTCTTTGCAAGTGTAAGGAGTGAACAAAAGAACTCGTTCGACAATCAGTGCCAAATACCCGCTTCTTAACCCCTTCGTTCCCTACTCACAAGTGTCGCTGGATGCGAACAATTGAATGCAGACGTCGTTGGTCAGATGCCTGGAGACGAAACATGTGAGCGGCTAAGTTTCTCTACCGTAAAGTAACACGGCTATCACGGTTGCCCTATATATGCGACCTGTAAGCTGCAGAGCAATACCTTTCCGTCGTTAGAGGTATCCTAGACTAGTGAACATCGCTCTAGCCTCCGAGGTCTGCGCCTCTGTTCCATCTCCTACACTCCTGCCACTGCCGTTGATGCAACTCCCAAAGCACAAAAACCGATCAGCGACTTCCATGGCTTCATTAGCTAACAATAAATCTATTCAATCACAACAATCTTTCAGAGCCACTTTGCACTTTGAGGTTGCAAAGAGCATTCCGAAGCATCTAGCAAAATGCAAAATAGCCTATAGCGTTGTATGTGCTGCCTGGAAATTGTCGAAGGGCAATATCTTGTCGTCAGCATAGTAAACATCAGTTAGTCTTCAATCAGGTAGAAAGTCCACATCTTGTGAGTGCCGGAGACATTCCCCCATTACTAACGCTTGCCTACCTCCAACATGAATCTCACCGCTGTATTACTCTACAAACTATAATCAGAAGAGTTCTGGGAGCAGCTAACCGGCAGAAAGAGTATTAGTATGCGCCTTAAATCGAAAGTATCACGTTTTCTGATTCACAGGAAATCTACTCCTTACTGTGTTACGTCACAATGTTGAGCCTCGGCGCTTTTTAGATCAGATATTTCAGTATCATTAGGTTGGTTTAAAATAGGAAGGAATTCGTCACAGTCAAGTTTTGATTTGACTTTCCAGGTTGTGCTGCATATCATAGTACGGAGAATGGTTACGACGGTTGATAGTCAGTTTTACGAAACCATACTTGAGTTTTTAACTTCAACTACGTTGGGTATTTGCTATTAAAATGTTTGCCAAATATTTGTGTCGTACATATGGCAGACATGATTTCTCCGTCGCTATTGACCGATCAGAACTAGATAACACATCGAAACGGATGTCTTGTTCGACCTTGAGTATCCAATGGTACATAGATAGTGGCGTACGATCTACCTTATTTTAGGTAATACTGTTGAATTAATACGAGCTTATCCAAAAATCAGCAATGACTAGTTTTTAAATTTTGGCTCGAGTAGTTAACTTCAAGGTTGGACCAGACGATTTCGCAAGCGTAGAGTACATTCCAATCCTCAGGTGAGGATGCTTATTTCGGGTAATTCGACCTTGTCGGATTTCATGTTGATTTCATCTTAGCTGATCGTTTACTATCGTCGAGAAAATCTCACATCTGAAAGTTTATTCTCGTTTGTATTTGGCCTCCGAATTCTCCCGTTTGTGTGAAACCAAGTCAACATCATCACTGTCACAAACAGCAATACATTGGTGTGAGTCACTGGGGCTTAACTGTCACACAATTATGAAGGAAGGAAATAAACCCTGTATAGGAAGAGAGGGAAAAATAAGAAGGGGATGCGGAAGGACTTGACTAACAAAAATAGCTACGTCCACATTCAAACATTCGACATCAAGGTGTCTACACCTTGCAAACAAGATAGCTTTCTTATGGCGTTCAGTGTCTCACATCATTAAGTGCACTCGTTCCCTAGATAAATCGGTTAAACAACGACAACATTCACGCCACTGAGTTCGATTAGCCGTCATCTCACCTGAAGTCCCCATCTGCTGAGTCTGCGAATCACGAGGTTTCCAGCCCGGGAGACGAACCGGACCTACGGTAACCAAATCGTTCACGAGCTACTTCGTTTCTCTATGCCAGCTCATCACCTGTCCAATTCGACCCTTACGCTAATCAGCCGCAACGTGGGAAAAGTGTGCTCGGCATGGCAGGCGACTAGCTGGCATCCTTAATACACGGCTTAATGATCTAATTCTTTGCAAATGTGAGGAACTCGTTTGATGATCATGACCAAATAACCGCTTCGTTGTTTTTTCGCTGGTGCCGCCCGATATAGGCGATAGAACGCATCCATCGATGGTCGAATAACTGGAGACGATTCACGTCTTCTACCCCGAGTAACTAGGTTTCTCTGCCGTAAATTAAAAAATTGCTCACTGTTGTCCGATATACACGACCCTAAGGCATCACAGATGTGCTTCTCCATCGCCGAAGATATTCAGGATTAGGGGCTATCATCTTAATTTTAGAGATGCGCGGTTCTATTTCATTCCGTTCAGCTCCGTTGCCGCCGATTCGGTTTCTCAAGTATACAAACCGACAAACAACTTCCAGAAATTCACTGTCCTGCGTTTAATCTAACTAGCTACGGTGGTCTTGCAGAATCATCTTGTGATTCGGGGCTTGAAAGGTCATCTCGAATTACTTAACAGGGTATAAAACATTACCTAGCACTGTTTGTGTTGCTTGAAAATTGTCAAATAACATCTTGTCGTCAACATAATCAAGATCATCCAGTCTTTCACATCGTAGGAGTTTCACACTGGCATCTTGTGAGTGCTATAGAGAGTCGTCCATTATTTCGTGGATGACAAAATTGAAGAGAGAAACGTACTCCGCTTGACAGTTCACTCAAAATCCCATCTTGAGCGGAATTATAAGAATGAGGTGCCAACAATGCGTTTACATTTATGTACGGTACACCGTTGCCTTTGAGCGCCTCTAAAAGTGTAAATCGAACTAATGAGTGGAATGCACGTTTATAGCAAAAAAATATATGGCAACAGTATATGACTGTACCGCGAAATTTGGCAAACAATAAATATTTGTTGAAAACATCCTCGATGAGGATAAAACTTTGTGTGTTATTCTCTGATGTTTTCTCCTCGACCGAGAGTGAGTCGTTGGAGTGTAATGGATGTCAGTGCCCTAGTAGTTATTCGGGTCAAGCTAATTTTTCTGCAGTTTTTGCAGGAGCCTGTAACTCCTTTCTTGATTATAGGAACTATTATTGAGTAAACCCACCATGGAGGAATGTTATCCATCATGCACACAAGTTGAAGAAATCGCCTTCTCCCCACCCTCTTTGAGAGGTGCCAGCATGAGATCATCTGGACCGGCAGCCCCATTACGTCTGATATCCGAGGTACAATTGCGGACGACAGTTTCAATGGGTTCTACAGAGCTCTACGTTACAAGTTTATAGCGGTAACACGTTGGAAGCAGGGGGATATCCAAATTGACCCTCACTGTTCCTCTCACCGCTCCAGCCTTCTGAGTTTACTCTATGAATGAGTATGCCATCTGTCTCGTCGGTAGCTTTACTTACAGATAACCACATGGGATCAGTAGCACGTGCATGCTTGAGGAGTGTGCCAACGTTCTCTGAAGCAAAAGCGT
>QNGE01010554.1:0-10010 GCA_008508345.1 Paragonimus westermani
CAACTTCATTCGTACTACATTTGGTGCGGATATCTTACTACTTTGGACATTTTTACTCAGTTACAGATGTGTTCACTCGTTTTGTTCAGCGAAACAGTTGTAAACTAAGGTTCTGCATCCAGCGTATATATATATATATATATATTACGGTGACTGGAAACCGTCTCATAGATTGAACATAAACCGTTTCCTGACTGAATCCAGTGGTTCTACGAGCCATTTATGAATTAGTTTTGCTGGAAATCAGTCATTGGTCAAAGTAATTTCAGCTGGACACCGTACTGATGTGTTTTTAGTAGTCCAATTAAAGGTGATGTTTGTATGTCTATTAGTCTGAAAGCATTAAGCTGCTTCAATAGTAAAACTTCGTCTTCGCATTATTCGGATTCTATGTGACTTTGCGTCGGACAGAAAACTCTTATTGACCATTGCATTCGATTCCACAGCTTTTACCCGATTGTTTACAAAAGTAGCTTGATGCACAGCTTATTTTCGAGAGTGCGAAGAACATACACTAGCGACAACTTACAAGAGGTTGATTTTCTTCATTCCACTTTAGAGGGGAAATGGTCGTGCATTACCACGTCAGAAATTTTTTTAAATAAAATCAGGAAACTGTTTAGTAACAAGGCAGTGTGTTTGTCAAGCATTTGAGGAAACAACCAATTGTCATCATTTTACGTTGTAATATAAGGAATGATGTAAATACCAGTGTCATCGAACATAGAGAATCTGAGGGATTAGATCACATCCCACGTACAATTGCTAGTGTGGTTGCGGTGAACACTACACACGGAGGGCTGTAAACCTAAATGGCCACTCTAACTGATTAGTAATGAAATACCGGCAAGAGTAGCAGTGACGCGTTTCTTTCAACGCCATCTGTGATGCCGAAATTACGTCTAGTTGTTGTCCAGTGCTTGGATACATGCTCTTTTGCCGTGCTATTCGGAAACGTAACCTGCCCGGGGTGAAGATACAAACGAATTTGCTCTTTGACCGTCGTTATCTGTTCAGGTTGATCCACATCCAATAGGATAGTCATGTGGACAACACGGCTATCTGCCAGCGCGTATTTCAGGTCGTTCGAAGCACACGATCGGTACACAATCGCATTGCCCACCCTGTGATATTTGGGTCATGCACTAGGTATGCATGCTGAACGTTTACCACACTGGGCATTCTATACTGAGACCACCAGCAGTTGGGTAAAACCGTTGGTAGTGTGATAACATCGTGGTCACAACATATGAAGAGCCGGACTATTCCGTTGAGTAGAACGAGTAGTTGTCGCCCACCTGGTTGAGTACCTTTCACTCGCTCAAATTTCTTGTTGGGAACGCTATCCAAAATAGCAACGCTCTGCAGTCGGTAGCTTACCTGCATTCATAACGTTTTTTGTCTTGCTTCGCTGTTCACTTTGATATTTTTCTTCTGTGATATTTCACATCACTGTTGCAGTGAGTGGCGGCTCCAGCTATAGTATCCTCTAGTCATGTATATGGCCGTTGTGAATGAGTGAATCTTGGTTTCAACTCCACATACGTTAAACAATGGGACGTGAAGTATTTAAGGCAGGTTTATGGGGTCTGCGATATACATCATTCGTACGATACTTGGGTGGTATATTAAGCTATATAGCCTTTTTGGAGACATGTAGATCGGTGCTGCGTACCAGATAGTAGATCAACACTATGATTTTCTTCTCATGGATAACAGGGGAAATCAAGGTTGCGGCACAAAAGTTCGGTTTGGTACCGTTTCTACTCTTCTCGTAATACTGGACTACATGCACACGAGTGACAGCTTTCTGGTCATTTGGAACTGTGTTCCCAGTATATCTTGCTTCCACAATTCGATGTATTTAACTACTACACAGGTTTCTTTTGTGTCAGGAGAATGACATCGTTCGGTTGGTGACAAGCTTTTGAAAAGAAATATCACAGGTTTTCTACTCATTGTCAAAGTAGCGACATAGCCATGCGCAAAGCATCAGTTTCCACGACCAAAGGTGATTGATGGTCGATGGTGTGAATCACGGCTTTCCTCAGATCGTTTTATGTGACCCAAATCGTGCACGGAAATCACACGGTAGAACAGCGCATGAATTTTCTCAAAATAATGAGAGGTACTTAGAGGATAAACGGATAACTCGGCAACACGTTGTGATCTGATGTTTTGTCGCAACAGTAAATCGTGAATTGGCTTTGATCTTTAAGGATATCACTTGCTTATTCGGTGTGAAATGTCGTACTCTTCTGGTCTCACTTTTTCTGCAGCGAAGACACTTATTTTCTTCAAATCTCAAACCATGCTTTTTGCCACATTAGGGTTTTGTCATGACATTTGACAGTCTCTCCACATATTAGTGTTACGAAATCAGATGTGGTGTCTAACCCCTCTTACTTAATGATTTTTTCCATCACTCTGTGGAAACCCATAACACCGTTGATCGTCCCAAACGGTACACGCTGAGGTTTCACAAGCTTCGGAAAAACGATATGGCTTTTCTTTCCTAATTGCTGTTTGGTGCTAGGTACTCGGTAAATTCAGGGCGCTAAAAATACCATACCGAGATATTTCTTCATTCAGTATTTGGTGGTAGGTGGACATCGAGTTAAGTGTTCCGACTAGTTCTTTTTATGTACTTTCGTGCGTTACAAATGCTTGCGCGCGTGAGGCAGTAAGCAGATGTTCAATACTAACGTCCCTCAGGAATGTCACGACTTCTTGTGGTATGAACGTTTCGTCGAATGTTCGTATCCTCGTCATTTGGTCGCTATTAATTCGCATCTGGATGCTAACTTTCCAAACAGAATGGAAAGTTTTATCTGTACTGTAAGCAAACTATTTGATGAGTACAACGGTTTCTCAAAGTTAAAAGCAATTTCAACTTTTGAGAAAGTCACTTCTGAGAAACACACCGACGCAAGAGTTTCTCAGTGCATGTTTGCTTCCATCATAGTAACCATTATTGGAACGCGTAGTGACACAACTATGTCCCTTCTACGATTGGTTAGTCGAGTGGATGCTACGGCTACTGTGTTGCATGGCTCTTCAATTTTCTACCGGTACTTTTTGACAGCAGAACCCGAATTATGGCTTTCAGAAGTTCTGGTGTCGGTCAAAGTTTGTAGTGGTGTTTCGTTAAACAGTGTCTCGGTTAGAGCACTCCAGAGACAAGATGAAACTGCTGTGGTAGCCGTAGGGAAGAGCAGTTGTTTGACGATTGATGTAGCGTTCTTGGACGCTGTTGCAGACCGTCTAGGTGACAGCCATTTTTGTCACACCCCTTGCACATCACGCCTTTTAAGTGACAGTTGTATCTCCATCGTGATAAAAAATAGTAGTTGCAGCTTTCAACTTCCGGTACGTTTTCCTCAAGGGGCGACATGGGGAACGAGATTCGAAAATTGCTTGGTGTTCCAATACGTGGGTGGAAGCTGACCGGAGAGAACAGAATTGTTGATAGACCGTTTTAAGAGACTAAGCCTGTTCAAAATCGGATTATTGGTCTGCTTATTACTGCCCGGCGAGAATCAGAACACGAAACATGGTAGCATACACTGGTTTCTGCGATTCACCACGGGACCAAACCGATTGTCACATACCAACCATAGAGTGATCATTCTTTCAATCAACCAATCAGAAAGCAGAAACCTACTAGTCAAATGTGGCCAAACTGCCAACGACTGGTAAAACGACTATAGCACTGTTCTTTGCGAGCCACTGACATATGCTGTTGGACTGCATTCTGCTTACGAACAGTGACGTACAGTGTCATACTTGAAGTTGTGGTATGCGGTCAGTGGCTTCAGCTTTTGAAGGTGCTGGCGCGAATTCTCCACGATATTTTATTCGCATGCTGTCGGAATGTAACGGGCAACAATTTCGGTTTTCTGGAGTTTTTTATGACTCCTACAAAATGTGGTGAGGGTATCGAATTTACTGAGTTCCCGAGTTTTCACAACAATTAGGAAATTAGTGGACTTACAGTGCCAATGATTCCATTTGTTTCAGAGATGCTGCACAGCTTTAATCAGCGTCAAAACATCCCGGTTACAAAAACTCCTCTTTTTGGAATTTTGAGGTTGAAAACTTGTGATTTGATCCACAAGGAAGTTTGCAATTGAGTGCGATTTGGAAGAATGGTTGCCCACCTACTGCACTTTCACTCACGGTCGTGTACATGATCATAGGGCAGCGTGACTTGGGCCACCGCTTACCACAACAATTACATGGAACAACTTGGAAGAAAAAGTTCCACCAAAAAGGCTAGGTTGATAGAAAGAAAGATGAAACGGAATGACTAGGAATGTTATGAATGCAGGCTCGCCACTGATTGCGGTACGTTGCTAATTCGGATGGCTTTTCTAGCCAGGCAGACGACATCCACCGACGGTACTAAATGGGACAATCAGGACCTTCATAATTCTCACCTGTCCTGTAGCATGAGCACAGTGATCCTCATAAATTCACGTAGTTCTCTGAAACTCCCTTACAAAGAAGGCACTTTCAGGGAATCTTATAAGCAACCTATTAACCTCACTCCTCTCTTGACTTCAACATGGTAGCTGAAGCAGAAGCGATGGAAAACATGTAGTAAAGCTATATGTTGATGATGTCTGTTGATCAACAGTCCGTCACTCATCGTTCCGCTTGACTCAATCATTGTCGGATTTTGCTGTTAACCGTCAGTGGCCGAAATTGAGCGATCAGTTGGAGTGTGTTAGATGAACTGATGAGTCACAATCTCACCACAATGCATGTGCGTTATCGTATGAGCCGTTAAGAGTACGATCAGCGTTGTTTGCTATTTTGTGTGAATCGCCTAACTGGTGCTAATTGAGCTGGACCTTTCTTTCGTCCAAAACACAGTGTGTATGGATGGTCTATGCGGACTGATCACCAGAAATCATCCTGCCCATTTTTTTCTCACGTGTTATCAGTCCCATTATTGGCATTTAAGGAATCATAACAGTTTCGAACCATGACTTCCTACCATACATGAGACCATGTTCTGATGTCTTCTGCCATTATTTGGTCAGTTCTGGACCGACCAGCTTTTATTCGGCCGCAAGCCATCTCAGTTCTAAACAGTCACGCTCGCGCCTTGGCCCCCCGGTCCCGGTTGAGGTAATGGAAGAGTTGGACCAGCTGGCCGATCTGGCATTGGGCCACTTTCATCTGGTGTCTTCCACTCCCAAAGTCAGCGCCGGTGGAGATGAGATTAGCTTTGGTTCGCAAGCCTACGCTCGATGTATGGTTTATAATAACACAGTAAGATCTTTTGCGGGGATTTTTCTATTGTTCTGCTGTGACACCTAACCCTTATAAGTCATCTGGTTTCACTTCGTATCACAGCAAACTTTGCACTTATGTGTAAAACTGTTGATTTTCTGAACACTTAGAGGAACTCGTAATCCTGATCGTGCAGGCCATTTATTTGATGTTAGTATCATCGTTAGCACGATCACTAGTCTTGTTAAATTGATATAGGACTAATTATCTTCAAAAACGATCATTTGGTCCCACCTGGATCGGATAAGTAACAAACTGTGGCGGGTAAATTGCTCTGACTTTTGACCCGCTGAAGCGCAACAAATTTCCCAGGTTCAGTCCTCCTCGGTTCTCTCGCTCTGATGCAGGTGATCAGAGGGTAGTATCAGACGTGGTCACCGTTTCGAACAGATTGGGTAACCGAACTGTCATCTTAAGATTGGTGCTTATGAACAATTGTTCCAGCCTTATGAAGAGAACCCGACGTTTGTGTGGTAACCACGCAAGTTTTAGTCTGGCACATTCAATGCACTCACTGATCTGTTTCTACATCGGTTCATCAGATGGAGGATTCTGATCCGGTCACAAGCGTACTTATCTCGTTTTCGTCTTGGGACAGGCTTTAGAACACGGATGGCGTTATAGGTAGTCAAAGTCTATGATGTTTTTTAAGACTTGAAACAAGCTTTCGAATAGGCTATCCTTAGTGTCCTGCGTAATCGTCCTCATTGTGGAGTATTGCTACATTTAATCACGGATATCTGAGAGTTAACTCGGATCAACAGCTTGACTGTTCACATTTTCGTTTAAAAATAACCACATATGCAGTTACTTAATCAAATGATCTTTTCGGGCCACTTGTTTCACAGAATAACGGATCTTTCATCAAGGCTATTCGCCGTACCACAAAACCCCAAAGTGGCCATGCAGTTAACTTGGTCTCGTTCGCTGCTTATTACCTTGATTATCCCGTTGATTGGAATAGGCAGACGATACGTTAAAGACTCCAATTGCTAACCGGAACTGTTATATCCAACACGTCGGCCTATCCGCATTCAGGCGTTTGTCATACGTTTTGATGAACCTCTCTTTTTTCAGTGTGTTTTTGATGCGTACCTTGAAATTCTGGCTTATCACTGTTGCCCTGAACAGCTACCAGAACCACAGTGGGCTATTTGATCAGGCACTGGGTCGGTATGCTGTGGAAAGAAGGCACTCGAAATGATGAATGAAGGTTGCATAATCCTATTGACTCGACAATCGGACCACATTTTCACAAAGCTACACTGATACAAGTTAACGCAGTCCTCAGTATGTAAGCCAAATGGAGTTGCTAGAATCTGTGTGTCTGTACACATTGGCACTCGTGCATACACACCTTCGTAAGTGATTAGAAACTTCAAAACAAAGCGTTTACACAGGTGCGTATTTCCGTCTGTTGGGTTCATAAATTTCCCTGCCTCTAATCAGACTAGATGATCGGTATGGTCTACGCCACACTTAGTACTTTCCAATGACGCTGCATCCACTAGGGACCGACTAAAGCGATTACCCAGCCTGGGTTTGGTTGCAAGACTTTAAGTGATAACGATCATTGATATGGCGCACTGGACAGGTATCGACAACGGGGACATTCGTTCTATTACTAAATTTCAGGCCACTCAATAAAACTGGCTTTATTTCGAAAATGGTGAACTTCGGGTTTTGAAACTTTTTACTCAGTCGGGTGTGACAACTTGCCTTCTGTAAACGTCCGTCCTGTGAGCCTTCACAGTCTTCATATTTTTCAGTGCATTGCAAAATTTTGGACACGGTAGTGTATATTTCAATTCGTTTGCCTTTTCAGCTTGGTAAATATCTAAACCCTTCGGCAGCCTCATGAATAAAAATCTCGTCTAGTTAGATTCTCGTAATGTAGAATCTTTCGAAAATCACTAAAAACGTAGAAGTTGGTCAATAATAAGACATCTGTTGCATTAGTCGGAATGGCCACGATTTTCACTCTTACTTGTTTTCTAAAGATTCCAAGCACAGTCGATTTGTTCGACGTTATTTTTTGCATACTTGCATTTTTGGGCTATACCATTAACAAAGGAATTGTGTGTGGCGATTGTCAGTATAGTCAGCTAAGCTTCAAATGTTGCATTAGACCAAAGCGTCATTACGTTGCATTATACGCGTAAGGCTATCGCAATCGTACATCGGATTGCACAGTATTACATCCCATTAGTTTGATGCGATCTTACCTCATCTAACGTTCTGGCTAAAACACCCTTCCGGGTCCCAGTTTATCGGAAGCTATGCGCAGTTTTGTTTAGTTCTACTACGTATGTCAAGGGTGCAGCAATTCCTCGAATATTGCTTACCATATACTGCGTTATACGCCGTTTTTTTCATTTTAATGTCTCAGACAGGTGTCCTTATAAAATAATGATCACGTGTGCATTCTTGTAACGTAGGTCACACTGAAATCCCGTTCCTATCACATTCCCAGTACCGACGAAGTCCAGAATTTCTGTGGCGTTTGGCTCGCGCCATCTATCTGGTCCTGGATGAAGCGATCGGTGAGGAAGACACATCTGCCATCTTGGGTGATCCAGAATGTCAAAGTGACATATCGTCCAGTTCGTCGCGTCTCTACGATCCACATAATTTGAATGATTTAGCCTATGAATCGATCAGTCGACGCCAGTTTGTAGAGACCGGGCTGGGCGTGGCGCGACGAGCACTTTATCTGGCAAAGTACGCCGAGAATCGCGGTGAGAATGGGACGCCTGACGCGAAATCGTGGGCAGATATTTACAAGTGGTTAGCTGTCATGGTTGGACTTGCTAGTGATTTCGTTGGAATGCAACAACGGATAACCTATGGCTGTGAATTTAAGGTAAGTCACCACCCCACTGATCGGAGATTATTCCTTTCCTTTTATTTTAGTACGAATTGTACAGATTTTCAGCTTTCATGATGCTGTATACCTTGTTCGGTTGGATTCCGTCTCATGGCTTATGGACATTCTTGTTCAATACCCAGATCTAGTTGCTTAGGATGACGTACAAGTATCAAGCCTATTTCTCGCCACTCTTCCATACCGAGTACGCTTTCTTTTACCACTTGCAGGACCTGATTGACAAATCCATCGAGTACAATTCGGAGGATGCTTTTAGCCACTTTTTACGAGGACGTTGGTCTTATCATGTGAGTTCTACTCCGTTTGGTCTCGAACACTGGTTTCTGGTCTTCGAAGTTATCGGCATGTTAGTAAACGCTGCTTGCCTGCCACCAGTTTTTCAGTAGGCAAGGTTGACCCAAACAATAGGTACGCCGCAGATAATGTGCCAGTCGGAGAGGATTTTATTCAGATGTTTTTCAACGTTTGGATGTCGAGGGGTTCAAAATTGCTTTATTTTATTTCTTACCCTATACCAACTAGACTCATCTTTGTTTAAAACGGTTGGTAGTGATGATACTGAATGAAGAGAAATGACGCCATTTTTAATACATACGGTAGGATAGGCAAACGTATCCTGCTGCCAACACCTCCTCTGCTATCCTATTCAACCTACAATTTCGAGTCCTCCAATCCCAATTTCTTGTTGTTACTACTAATACTGCTGCTACTGCTTATCGTTTATTATAAAGAGCAATTTACGTAGCTTCATTCGAAGAAAGTACAGGTGGTGATAGAAATGCGAGAGAAAACACAAATTCACAGCAAGCTGTCTGTCAAATGTAGGGCGCTCTATGGTTAGCAATAATGAACAGTTGACAAACGCCTTCACGAAAATAGAAGACGTCACTATTCCCAGCCACCGAATGAAGGTTACTCGTGTGTTAACAAAGAGGAAAGACAAAATTAAAAAGGGGGTCTCCTAAAATAAAAAGCTGCTCAGGGCACAAAGGTGCTATCATAATCAAGGCTCACCTATTGGGACGGGGAAATGTCTGTCATAGTGAGAAAACCGTCAGAGGGTAGCGATAATTATCGTCAAGTTCACTGCATAAATGTGTCGCAGGCTTTCAGGGGACCAAGACCAATCAGAAGGCATATATCAGAGACTGGATATGGGGACAGTCCACCTCGAAGAATCTTGTTGCAAGATGGGAAAGAGATGTTCACAGTTGAATGAGAAATATGGTCCACTTCACAACTCATAGTATGGAAGACTGACTGAATGGCGACATTATGAGAGTCGGTCCCTTACTTCACAACCTTGTCCGTACATACAAATTGACTTCGGTAGTCATCCAGTATCACAGCATCACCGTCACGAACCGCGACCAAATCAGGTACTCGTAACTGCTCGAAAACTCTGTTAGCCCAGATTGTGCAACCTTTTCGTCAGGACCTTGGCTACGCGCTTGTGCCGAGCACAACGCACATCGCGGTTGATCTAGCAAGATTAGAGAATATCAGTGAGACTTTCTGGTTGACTGCGTTTGCTGTGAGAGAGAACTGAGTGGTCGCTTCGGCCACCTCGAGAATCCCGAACCTTAGTCCGATGACCAAATCGGAGCTGTATGGAGCGAATTAAGATCCTGGGAAAAACACAGTTTAGATTCAACAGCCAGAGATTGGAAAATGAAGAGCAGGAAATCTCCTGAAGACCGTGGCCATCTAGCGTATGACAAAGTTTATCCACCCACGCCCCATGAACTTCCTCCCTGTTCGTCACTACCACATCTTGGACGCGTACCGGGATTGATGTCCCGCATGATAGGGTCAAATGAAT
>QNGE01010555.1:0-10009 GCA_008508345.1 Paragonimus westermani
CTTGGTAGGTGGAGTAAAAAAAAGGTTGACAGTGATGCTAACCAGAAGTCACTGGTCGCGTCTCAAAAGGTTTCGTTGGTCCGCGCGATGCTAATCCGTGATTCGTACTGCGCCCACACGGATGTGCTGCTAGGGTTGCTCCAGCGAAGGTAAAATTGATAGATGGCTTCCCATTATCGGCTGTCCGTTGCTGTTAGTAAAAGCTGCGTTATCACGGTTTGCGTCACGGTACCATTCAGATTTTGTCTGTGTAAACAGGACTTACCGATCTCATTATTTATCCCATAAAAGGTTTACGCATTCTTTTTAGTTGACAATTTGGTTAACGTATTCACACCCTGAATGATTTCATTAGCTGTCTGTCACGTTATGTACGGTGCTCACATCGGAAAATTGTCCGTTGCGCTGTTTTGCGTGGTGATTTCGCTTCACAGTTTTCATCATACATTTGTCATTGCAGTGTCAGACGTAATGACTTTGACTGAATTATCTTGTTGACCGGTGAAATTTTTCTATTCTTATTCCTTAAATCGATGTGCACTGACGAGCGCAAATTCGATATGCATTTGCTATATAGTAATGTGATTGTTGCTTGAGAGGACTCACCAGCTACTCTGTCGATCATTGCTGTTTTGAGGATGGTAAAGTTCTAACAATCTGAGATTACCTAACCCGTATGCGGTACATTTAGTTGTCGCGTTCTCAGACGTTGGCATCTTGCACTACCTGGAGACAGACTAAAAAATGGAGAGATCGATTAACCGGTGTCAAAACAGCATTGGCGTTCAACAGCGTATGTTGAGAATGACTGTTTTCAAATTTCTAGCGCTTCTGCTTGTTTAGTTAAGGCGACTGGAAAATTCTATGCGCAGCTGCCGTACGCTTACAGAATGCACATGAACAGACAACACCTTGCACAACTTTCAACTTGTTACCAAGTAATAAACCTTTGGCGTCATGTTTAGGCTGTATTGACTTTATCGGTTACAAGTTCTCAGCTTCACAGTTTGTAAACACGGAAAGGAATAACAAAATTAATGAACACAGACCACTGGGTTGTTGTCTGTTGATATTGTTTGTATTACCGTAGACTTTATTGTTTTGATACCTTCAAGAAACCTGCCTTTTCACGGTTAAAAAATGGACTGGTTCATGTTTTCAAGTAGGACATTGTTATGAGATATCAAATTAACATTTTTCTTGTCCTAAGTCTATGCTGCAAGTTAAGTTTATTGCGCAAGTTGGTGAAGTGTTAGCAGATGAACTTATTGTGAGTTGTCTTGTTATTTATTTATTCTAATTGAGGTGTTAGTTGGTATCGGACTTTTCACAACTTGTTTGTTTTATCAACCGGCCATCGTATCTGTTCCACAGAGTGCTTTGTTGTGTAAGAGTTACTGTCAGTGCATTCACCATTGCTACAAACAACCGAAAAGACTTATAATTTTAGGTGAGGCTTGTTCAATTCTACTAGTTACAGCACACCATTATGTGTCTTCTGCAATAGGTGAATCGCTTCTAGTTTTCTCTGGTTTCCGCAGAACACCGCTCAGCTTCAGCTAAGTGTCCTGAGTGGTGTCTTTTCTGGTTGCAAATATGAGTCTGTTCAAATCTGTGAGGTGTTTTGAAGCAATTTTCTCGCGTGCGAGGCTGATCAGAGGTAACAATGTTGATTGTGATTACGGTAACAGTTTGAGCCCCAGTAATGCCTGTAGCTTTCTGTTTTGTGAATACTGATGGCAACCTGCCCATATGCAACTTGACGTAACACCAGAATTCGGGCGACCAGCAGTTGGGTACGTTTACTTTTAACTGTTTCCCATTCCTGTACAGTACCACTTTCGTTCTTCATCCTCATTATTATAGGCAGCAATATCCCCGTGGTTCTCGGTGGTGCTTAACTGCCATACAACCGTGATTATAAAAACCAACTCGTGGCGAGGAAAGGGAAAGTAGAAGATGGAGAGAGAAAGAAACTAACTACTGAAAATAGCTGCGTTTCTATTCCGACATTCAACATTAAGGCGTCTACACTTTCCAAACAAACAACAGAGCTCTAATTAAAAGCAAGTCATTGCCAACAGCAGTTTATTCACGACTTTCACCATCCCATGCCGTTTAGACGCACTCACTTTACAGACAACTCGGTCAACCAACAACATTCACGCCACTCAGCCTGACTAGCTGCTCTCTTGTCTAACGTCTGTAGCCACCAGCTATGTGTTTTGAGGTCTCCAGCCCGAGACACAAACCACATCCTTAATGGTTAACCCCTTGGTTAAAACTTCATTCTTCCACGTCAGGTCATCATCTGTTCCTCTCGCACCTTACGGCAGTCGGCCGCAGCATTGGCGAAGAGTGCTGGGTGTGACAGACGTCTAGCTGGGATTCTTGGTAAATGGTCCAACCATTTGTCTGTGAAAATATAAGGATTGAGCAATGAACTTTGTTTGACAATCAGTGCCTAGTACCTGTTTCCTAGCCCTTTCGTTGCTTACATGTTAGTGCCACCCGATACGAGCGGTTGAACGCGGATATCGATGGTCAAGCAACTGAGGACGGCTCACGTCTTCCACCTAAGCGACCAAGTTTCTCAGCCGTTTTTCGCCCATCGTTATTATTGTACCCTAGTATATGTAAACTCCGTTTTCTAGTTCACCTTGCCCTATCTTAAACCTGTCACTGGGCCAAATTGGGACCGCACAGTGACTAACTATTTTCATGTTGCTAAGATGTTAAAGACCCAAAAGTAAACCGTTTCTGACCGGTAAAACGTGTTTGTGTTGAATAAATGTATGCTGATACCGGGCTCCAAGTGACGAATGATTCGTTTCCTTTGTTTACCAGTTTAGGCATCGGTAAGGGAAACTTATGAACTTCTCTGTGCTTTAGGCTGTCTCGCTAGTGTTTTCATAATTGTGACACTGTTCTCTGATTTGGGACGGTTTGGGAAGGGCACTTTTAAACAAAGATCATTTTGACCCAACAGTTGACCCTGTTTACTTGCTTGTTGTATTATACCGGTGGGAAACGTGCGGTATACTTCAGGCTTCTATTGATGTTTTGTGCACCCATTTCGCGCAAAACAGCCGCAAAAACCAGACATCAGAGTCACGCTGCATTCTTGAGCTAGACAACCTCTTCACTGTTCAATGTCTCGAACCCTAAAACCAGGCAATGCGGATGTTTTCCTTCATGTCACACACCCTCCACCGCACGAACAGCTGGGCTGTACCGAATTTCAAATGTTACTAATCTTACCGTTTTACCTTACTGCTGTCATTATTTTATGTATCTTCAAGCGATGTTTTCTAAAGGTGAGACGCGTGGTGAATATTTACGGTTTTGTTCTTTACGATCCAGGATAAATGGATCAACAAGCTGTTCTAGACAATATTCATTTGAATCTTAAGAGGAATTTTTGTTATAACTCTGAAATTCAAATTTGGAAGTCTAGTGTTATATAACAGACAGTTTTGTTGTGAGTGGCGTACTATTCACGAGTAGTACATTACCCACGGGCGACACTCAGGAACAAAAGGGCAAGCCCCGAACGCGACGGACAAGAAGAGACTATCGGAACAGTGTATACGTGCTGTGTGAGAACTGTCACCAAGGCGAATGACAACGTACTGTCCCCCAGTGTATGTGAGTGCATGTCTGCTGTGCAAGTGACTGCACGTGTTTGTGGTTTAATTTTTGACGACCTTACGGGAGTTTGCACAATACACGAACACGCAGGCCAAGAGTCTTTTGTGGACACAACACTGGCAAGTGTACTTGCTTCCAGGTGGCTGAAGGTATAAGCGTAGCTTTCTTAGAATTTATGTGATACCAATGCAGAATATCATGGTCAACCTGGTGGAAATATTGCACTTTGGTCCAGAACATCACTGTGGTCCTTGAATCCGATCGCTGTGAACAATCACTCATACGCTGCCAGACTTAGTGCATTGATTAAATTTTGTTGGCTTAAATCAGAAAGGCTTTATGTGCTTGTAATATAACATGGGCAATTATAAATCGATGGAGCTTTAGGAACTGAAATGTAGCGACAGTTAGGTCGCTGGAAAAAGATGCAGTTGCACACAGTCGTTGGTTCACATATATCTAACGATGTATACTTTTTTGCCGGGCCGCGACTGAACAACCCCATTTTTTCTATTTTAAGTAGCAGTCGCTGAAACGTGTGTCATTTTCCAAGCTAGAAGCTTATTCTTATATCGTTGTTATGTGAACTCTAAGTTGTTGATGACTACTGGCTTTTGTGAGGGTAAGTATGCTCGTTTGTATTACGACAGACGTTGGGAAATTTTATGAAGATTCTCCTGTCACGTGGTGGTTTAAAAAAGTGAAACTCACCACCAAGTGATGTCCATACTGCATACCTTTGGAAATTAATTATTAAGGCTAACAGTGTTAGATATCGTCCTATTGTTTCCGGTATAAACGTAAACGACTTATCATTATTTTGTATCGCATTGCGTCCAGTGAATGTTTTTTCGCATACCTCGTTCGCTTAATCCTGACTTGAGCCTTCATTCGTTAATACTATTCACCTTTCTGTTAGTCACATAAAACAAGTTTTCAAAGTCAATATAAGAAGCTCCATCTTATCGTCTAATCACACACAAATTGAGGTTGCTGCCGAACATCCAAATCTGTCATTAAACTAGCATGATCCTGGGGGCAGAAATGCCCATGAGATGACGTAGCATGCCTCCCTTTATTTCGGCATAAAAAATGAAGGTCACTGTCTACCGAGTTAATTTTTCAACCTCTGTCCATCGGTTGCTTGAGTACAGATTATTCAGTTTAACTGGAAGACTTTTTATGTTACGAATTTGATGCCTGTGTTTAGCTTTTTGGGGAATCACAGTACCCGTTTTTTCACGTCTTTTCAGGAATTATCTCAATTTTCTCACTGGCGAAATGAAGAACCCCGCCAGGTATGTTTATCTGAATTCTCGGGTTGTTATTGGCCTTGTGGTATGCATAGTCTTGATCATCTTAATTACCACACATTATCTCCTTATCATTTATTTGCTACGGTAGTTCCGTTGTATAATGCTGGAGGTTGAGGTTATAAGGCAGTAGCTTCACTGAGCGGTTGAAGTCTACAATGTCCGCATGCGTTGTGCTGTACGTCATTTTCACTCGGAAACCTTCGTGTTTGCGCAGGATAAACTGGAATCCATCCTTGCCCACCTTCACTATAGTCACGTGCCAATACCCTCTAGTTTCACTGGGATTGGTGAAGTTAAGTTTCATGCTCCAGCTTAAGTCTTGTCTCTTTGGCTTTACTTTGTGTTGTCTTAAGGGTTAAACTTGGTCGGAACGCCTCAAGTACTGTTTCTGTGCCCATCTGGGTATCGCTTCTACTCTTGAGACACCATCTCGAGATAACCTCGTGTGCTGCAAGATGTTCTGCAGAGCTTTTGTGATTGTTGCCATTCTTCTTAATTTCGCTCCATTGAAGGCAGCCACCTTGACCCAGAACACACTGTCCCTCACACCCGCTTCATCATATCGTTTACTCATATATAGTCTGTTTGCAACCAAAAAGTGTTCAGTTGAAAATTAAGGCACAACGGCGGAATGATCGACACGTGCACTTAACAGAAATCCCATTCACTGTGCGAACCTCTGGCGCAGAGGTCTCTTCTGAAGGAGCACCGCAGATACGGTGTGGGTGGTTTACTCTTGAACTGCAAAACTTGTAGACAATCATCGGACCATCCCTCTGATCCCGACTACCACTGACTATTTCGAGCTGAAAGGCGAACTTCCGAATAGTCTGTTTGAGGACCGTGAGTTTTATTTGTCTGGAATTGTCCAAAAGCTGGAGAATGCGTTATCATCGAGAAACAGCTAGATATTGTATTCCCCGAATCGTGGTCGCGCTGGTCGTGGGCAGGGTATCGGTAGGAATATATGCGGAAAGGACGGCAACTTAGCAGGTGAGCCGACCGTCTTTGGGAACAGTTCAAATGACCTGTTCGGGCCACTCGCAGCGAAAAGTGAGGATTGTGTGACTAGTTATGACGCTCCCAACGTCTGAGGCCAAAATGAATTCGAAGTTTGAACTAACAAAACGCAGTAAGGCCTCTGGTCAGAATCTTCTTTCTCTATCTTTTTTCAAAGATGATTGTGAGGGAGTGTTGTCGGAACTAGTCACACTTCTTTTCTTACAGGAAGTTGAAAGAGTGCCTTATGGCTAATGCTTATCAAGCGATTCTCATTCTAGGAAAAGGTTTCAGACAGACAGCAATACGTCAGTTGTTCATATTAATGCTCTAATGCCACACAACCATAAAGAAAAAACACAAATCCTATATAGGAAGAGTAGCAGAAGAGGGGGACGGGAAGGGACGTGGCTACTAAAATAGCTAAGTCTATATCCAAACAGACAATATTGAGGTGCCTACACCAGCCGAGGCGTAAGTAAAAGTAAGGTTCATCAGTAAGACAGCTTCCTTACGGCTTTCACTGCCCCGTGTCATTAAGTGCACTCACTTCACAGACAACTCGGTCAAACAACGACCACATTCGTCCCACTGAGGTCGGTCAGTTGCCATCTAAAGTATCCAGCCACCAACTCTGTGAGTTGTGAGGTCTCGAGCCTGGGAAATGAAGGCGAGATACAGTGACCAACCCCTTCGTGAACGATTTCATTTGTCTACGCCAGGTCATCACCTTTCCACCTTGTGCCAGTCGACCTCAGTGTCGGCAGAGAGTGCTCGGTGTGACTGGCGACTAGCCGCCATCTCTTATACATGACTTAATCATCTAGGTCTACGCAAATGTGAGGACTGAACAAAAGAACTCGTTTGACAATCAGTACTAAACACCCGCTTCTTAACCTCTTCGTCACTTACTCGCTGGTGCCGTCCGATACGAGCAGTTGAACGCAGACATTGGTGGTCAGCTACCTGAAGGCGATTCACGTGTTCTACCTCGAGCGGCCAAGTTTCGTTGTCGTGAGGTAATACAACCCTAGATGTTTTCCGATATATACGCCCCTTGAGTTCCAGAGAGATACCTCTCTATCCCCATAGGTGTCTCAGATGAGCGAATACTGCCCTACCCTTAGAGATACGCATTTCTACTTCATTCTCTACAACTCGACCACCACCCCCGCCGCTTCTGATGCAAACCGATCAGCAGCCCCCATGACTTCATTTTGAGGCTGCAAAGCGCATACCGAGGTATTTTAAGAATGCAAAGTAGCTTATAGCATTGTTTGTGCTACTTGAAAAGTGACAAACAGCAACACTCGTTAGCATAACGAAGATCAGTCAGTCTTCCACCAGGTGGATGGTCCAGGCAGACATCTTGTGAGTGCCGGAAAAAGTCCTTCATTATTTCGTCTGTGAAAACATTGAACGAAAGTGTTGAAATTGGATAGCCTCGACGTACACAATTCGTGGTACTGTCAGATAGTTCACGGTAAACCCTAACCTGAGCTGAAGTATGGGAATAATACGCCGACGGTATGTTCTTTGTCTAAGCTACTCTGAATGTGCACATCGACCCACCAAACCAAACACACCTTTGTAGTCCAGAAATACAGCGACTGTTGGTTTGCGGTACACTTGACGCTGCTCCAGAATTTGAAGAAGAGTGGAAATGTGCTCTATACATCCCGGCTCAGGGCGAAACCCTGCCCATTTTTACCTAACGTTTGCCTCCCGGGCTGCAGTGAGTCGACGAAATACAGTGAATGCCAGAACCGAGGAAATGACTAAGATCAAACTAATTCCCCTAGGCTTTCCACAACGGCCCCGGATACCTTTCTTGAATGTGGGAACAATCATCGCTTGCTCCCGATACGGAGGGTTGAAATCCGTCGCCCACACTAATTGAACCGTCTGAGTCATGGCCTTTACTAACGCCTTCCTACCTCTTGCTGCAGCGGCTCTTGAAACAGATTGAATCAGATGGGCGACATTCCGGTTTCTGGCTTAGTTGCGGGTGTATCGATCGTGTCTTCATCATGCACGGACTTTGGGGCGTCCATGTTCCTTTTCTGTGTCAACAATCTGGTATTTCTGGACCCTAGCCTGTGTTCAAATCAGTTACTAGCATGTCCTTTGGGACTGTTTGTCACAGTTTAATCCCAGTGAAATTTCGTTCCTCGTCCACTCTAAGTGTCCAGTGTGTGGTTATGGTCAGCTACCTCGAGGGTTCTTCATTTCAACAGAGGTGTCTGCTCTCTTCTTTATACTCAACTTTGTGGTGCGCGATATTCTCGAACAAGCGCTCTGGGTTTCTAAGAATGAGATGTTCACAAGGATAATGGAAACACGCAATGCGTTCGCCAACCTGTATGCCAACGAAACGTTTACCGCACCATCCGTTGTTCATTGTTCTTGCCGATGATCAGAAGAAACTTCATCTCGGTCAGGCAGTGAGATGGTCACGGGCTGTGGAAGACCCGAAAGTCCCACTGATCAGGGTTAGAGTGTGCCGCCTACTTGACTTGAGTTTCGCAATTGTACACACCACTGATTGAGTATACTCCGACGCGTCAGCGGTGGCAGTCGATATCTATAAATTTGTCAACTCTCTTCCGTGAAGCTTTATTTTTAATTCTCTTCGTCCCAACATTTGTGCTTACGTGTTACTCGTCTAATTTGTGGACTATTTTCAAGCAGACGGCAGCACGAGCCATCGTGCCCACAGGTACCGCTCAAAGCTGAGCTACCACATGTTCATATAAAGTGAATGGATCGAAGAACCACTCATGTTCCCTGTGCAGTTGTCAGCCTGTTATAACTAGAATCGAATAGGTGCCTGGTTTATTCCATGCCCGAATTGGCTGAAATGTGGTGAAACAGCTATTCTGAAACTCTTCTAACCCTCCGACGAGTGTGTAGATCTATGCTTCACAATCCTTCCACCTGATACCTCCACACAGCCTTTGCACTGCTTCCACATCAGTAGTAGCGGTTGGGTGAATTGTGACATTTAGATCATCCGAAACACCGAGCCTAGTGGTCATCGTTACTGCATTCTGGTCAGTCGAATGCTTTCAAGTACTGCCGCTTGAACACAGGCACACTTAGTGGGTCTATTAATTGTGTTTTGCTATCCACGGATCGCTTGTTACCTCCGAATACGTTATAACATTTCACACTGTTAACCCAATGGATGTTTCGAAAATTCTGCGAATGCGTACTTTTTGAATCCCTGTTTTTTTCATTTCAGAAATCTGCCCGTGGTGATAGTTTTATCATTGTCTATCGTTACTCTCATNTTGATGTATATTACGATATCATCTCCATATACCCCCCACATTATCCAGCCGTTTTTCCAGCTCAACCATCAGGCGTCGAAATGTGAACGGTGCCCCAGATAGACCAAACGGCCTGCGCTTGAACTGATATTGTTTTTCGCCTACCATGAATGCGCTTTCCTCATGATCTGTGGGTTTGATTGGTACCTGTCAGTATTCGGAGCGTAAGTCCAAAACTGTGAACAACTTCGCCTGCTGTAGCTTGTTAAAAATGCCAGCGACGGACGGTATTCGTACGACTGTATTCTGTGGTACCTCATTCAGCCGTCTAAAATCCGCACAAACGTGGTACCTCCCGTTGGACTTCTTCACCGGAAAAACAGGGGAGTTGTACGGATTGTTGGCTCCTCCGATAACATCCTCATTCAGCATGTTCCGTATTTGCCTCAATTCCTCTCAAGATGAACCGGTATCCTGCGGGGTACGTGAGGTCGAAATGTTGTTGGTATTCCAGTTGCAAAATCCGTACGGATCATCGTCATTCGTAAATACTTCCGCGTATTTCTCGACCGTGGACTGGAGCAAGCGGGCTGTGTAAATGGGGGTTTTAGCCTTGCGCACTTGATTGAAGCTATCCGATTGCTGTCTTATGAGCGTCAGGTAGCCATAACTGGTTGACAACTTTTTGAGCTTCAAGCCAATCACGGCATCTGTTGCAACGTGAAAATCGGTTTCTGGGGACACAATGAAACGGTGCTTTACGATATGACC
>QNGE01010556.1:0-10009 GCA_008508345.1 Paragonimus westermani
TAGAATTACAAGACGATTGTTTGAATCAATACAGTTGTTCGTCCTTGCGCGTCTTGGTTTCTACTTTGTTATCGTAACGTAATTGTGAAAACGTCCATTGTTGCGCACTATCAAAGCCGGATTCGCTGGAATTTCTTTCATTCTAGAGAGAACTTGTTCAAACCTACGTCGAATCTGTGTCTTTCCCAGTTTAAGATGTTTCAGGTAACCGGATCCAAGCGAGCTAACTTTGTTTGCTCTCTGTGCCTGGCGTGACCGCGTCCTGTCGATTTGTAAGAGCCAGAAAACAAAGCCTACATCGAACATGCAACCCTATTCGCTGTTGGAACTCAACTAGGCCCTTGGGATATCTTAAACTGACATCGAGACAGACGAACATGACATCCAAAAATCTTAACCTGAAGAAGATGGTGTGGTGGAACTTGTGGTGGACACTTAAATTAAGCCGTCGTATATAGCTTTGTAACGCCGTTCGCTCATTCATCATATGGTCGGTAAGCAATTACTTATTGTCCACAGTGTTCGCAAATTTATTCTGCGTAAACTCTCCGATTTTTTGTGTCTGAGCAGTTCCTTGTTTCTGTGTGATTTTCTGTTAAAATGATTGACCGCGAGCAAGTTAACTCGGCTTTGAAATATGTCGTTTTTCTTACATTTTCTGAGTTCTGCAGCCATAAGTCTAACCTTTGATTGCTCAGTTTGATGCCTGTTGGAACTGGTCCATCAGAGTAACACTTAGACAGTACTCACCATCGAAAATTGATCGACAACGATAAACAGACCCAGCGCGTTGACCTCCGTGTATTTGTATCGACCCTGGAAAAAAAGAGTGCACGGAGAAACACGTCAAGCTAGCAAGTCACGGAGCGAGTTGTGATTTTAGCCTCTGGACGGATAGCCTGACTAAAACAAAAGCAGCTAAGAATTATAGTGAAAAATGTACAAATGAATGCGATTATCTAAAACATTATTTATTACAGTTGCCACATGCCATATTCGATGGTTGATGCATCCGTTCACAAAACTGTGTAAATTTTTATATTTGCTTACTTCCCCTATCTGGTTGCGACTGAAGTCACCCACCTCATGTATTCAAGAATTTTCATTAATCCTTATGACATTTTGAAGGCTGCGGCCATAGGATTACCTGTAATGACTCATGAACTAAGCCCTGCAGATACTGTGCAGGTGTCGTCCTCAGTGAAAGAACCACTTCACAACTCCTTCACCACACTACGGCTTCACAGCAAACACACGGTTAACTGACTAATTCTGCGTGAACCGTGGCATAAAAATCTGCCAGGAGACAGTCGAAGAGTATTAGCGATTCGTGATAGGGACACTGGAATACACAGATTAGCACAGTTAGCTAATCATGTATATGGGATTACCAAGGTCGCTCGATCTCTCACGTATTTATCCGAGTCGTCATGAAACCATGGTTAGAAAACTTAATTGCATGCAGCAGTTTTTGTTGTCACTGTGCAACTCTCAGCCATTACCAAAAACATGGTAACGCAATCGAGGCGCTCTGTTAATCATTTTCGATCTTGAATTAGTTCACTCAGACCGCCTGATAATCAAAACGCGTGTTACTGTTATTGATGTTTTGCTTCTAAGACAGCCTGTTGTAAAAGACCTTGTGGTTTCTTCGCGGAAAATTCGCAGTTGGAAAACGTCGAGGCCATGAAGTAATGTCAACCGCTGTGAATGTCTCCTCGGACTGTCGCCTACTTTATCTGTCTGACTGTCCCACTTCCTTGAATTTTTCATTAATACGGATGCATGTGTTGAAAATATTTTACCAAAAGTTGACTAATGAAAACTTCAACCGATGTTGCATAGGTTATAGGCTGCTAGTCCTCTGCGACTCAAAGGGTTGGCGAAAAACAGCTCAATATTTAACTCGATCTGGGAGATTATTCGTCGCAGTTGAGCAAAATCCGGTTAACTGATTCTGCTTCTCATCATTCTTCAGGTTGATCCTTGACGGCGGTAGTGAGCAGTCACTTGATAACGCGACCATATTATATGTGCATGGCAAAGACACTTTGGTTGGTTCGACTGGACTGAATTTGGCCTTACCAGATAAACGCTTTGTAGCCCTATTTATAAAATTCTCGCAATATATTAATCCGTCGAAACTAACGCCACCAAGTGAGCATGACGTTTTCCACCATATCTTTATTGAAGGTTCACCTATATGCACTCGTCCCCGGAAGTTACCGCCGCCTAAACCCAAAGTTATCAAGTCAGTGTATGATCACTTCTTACGAATTAATGTGGTTCAGCCTACAAAAAGCCCATGATTTTCATCCCTGCGCAAGAGCTCCGAAAAGTCGAGTGGTGGCCCGTGTCCCTGTGGTTATTACCTCGATATGAACAAGACTACCATTTCAGATCGGTACACAAGTCACATTCATGACTTCTGTATTGAACTGAATAGTGAGACCATCTTCTCTGAGATACAGTTGTTTCGCGTCCAACATCACTTCCCCGTGGTATTGGAGAACATGTCAAAGAATGCGAAGGCCGTTTCTCTTGAACTCCACGAGTTATTGCAGTCAGTATACTTCTTTGTCCTCACGAACCTGACCTTTTACTTTCACGTGCTCGTTATCGTAACCGAACCATGATAAAATCCATCTTAGCACACTAAGAAAACCGGCTTTGTTGGAATTTCCGGTATTCTGTGGGAATCCTCTCTCATCCTGCATTGGATCTAGTGGGATGGAACTGTTTTGAGCGTTTAATACTAGTCACTGTATACGGTCTTATAACAGTGTTCATTCGTTTGTTTTATTTCGTTCCACATTCTTCTTGGGTTCTAAACTTTCTCTATAATTGTTCCAAGTACTTCCTATAAGTGGTTGCTCATTCATTCGAATTGCGCGATAAGCTGTTCTTATTATGGAAGTTACTCTCGACAAATTCCTTAGTTGTCAACTATCAATGGAAGTTACGAGTAAATTAAGCGTCACTCAAGCAGTTCACTGACGTCCGGGATTAACGAGTCTTACGTTAAATGTCTGATGTCCAGTAGTGTCAACTGTTACTATGCTCAAGTGCACAATGCCCAGACAAGTTTGCTTGGCGGCTGGATAAGGAAAAACATCCACCGGGGAGATTTTTCTGTTCGGCTTGTGAGCCGAACGTATTCCTTCCATACATATTCCTACGTAGATGATGTTTCTGACACTACGTTAATAAACGATGGACCAGCTTATAATAGTCATTTGTGGAGTAATCTCAATCAACTCTCATTTCGAACTCTGCTTGATGCTCGTACGATGACGTGCCGTTGGATGACTGTTGAAATTCAGTCTCTAGATGGGACAACCACCATCACTGTAAGTTCGATCCATACTTTCGATTAGGTTTTGTTCGCGCTGGTCGGTGTACAAACTCCAGGGGCTTCAAACCAGTTGACTTCGTGGAAATCATGGACAAAATACTTCAGAGCTTTCTTACGTACTTTTCTCCCGAGGGCCCTTGGGAACTAGAACAAGGAGTTAGAACAGGAATAGAACTGTGCGCTGGGACAAGTTCTCCAGTGGAGCCTCAGAGGGCAGGTTTATATTGTGTGTACACAGTTGGTGTGCTACGCAGGAATCGTTGAAAGGCGAGATTTAATTAATGCTTCAGTTGGGATTCGCTGTCCGGTTTATCTCAGATAAGCAAGTTTCGTCGATGGTTGAACAGCGAACTCTGGCTGGACAATAGGAAATAGGTTTTTCGGGTTAAGGGTTGAGCCATCTGTCTGCAAATCGTGCTCTACATAGACAAAGTCTGCACCAGCTTACCCGAAAGATAATTATGAATAACAAACTGAGGCTGGAATTTGCGGCAGTTATATCTGATTACATCAGCGAAGACCTTTTTGATAATCTCTCATTATACTAGCTGGTGGTATTTTTTTACCACATTCAACATTTAATTTGAATAGTCAGATAAATATCACCAGTGATTTACCGTATTACTGCATTTCATTAACTGTTTTCTGAATACACCGAATTCGACCGAGAAGCTAATCGGTGTACTTTTCAACTGTGTAAACAAGCAGTAACCATTGCAATGAGAATCGGAAGGATGTTTTGCAGTTTTGGGTTCCTTAAGAAAATGGTAGAGAGCTGAGTTTTCTGCACAGGAACCTATTCGTCCCGGATAGACAGACTGAAATGTATGAGCTAAATGTTCCTCTTTGGTAACACTTCCTTACAGTCCCGCGCAAGCACTGGACCACAAGGGACTGCTGCTGACTACAGTATGTTACGCCACCAACTACAGTAGTTATAAGGGAAAAATTCTGTGCAGGTGACTGCTTGTTGTCATTCAAATTACTCGTATAAGCCTCAAAATGCGTCGTAGTCAAATATCATATCCTGTCGTAAAAAGGTGGACCTGATATTTAAAGGTGGACTTGTAATAGCGCTGACTTCGTCAAATGTTTGTTCGCACAGGACTGTTTATACAAAATGATGAATTTAAACCAATGGATTTTTGACTGTCGAATAGCTTAAACTGCGGCTTGGGATAGTGATAGACAATGGCTCCCAGTATTAAGTGTGTTTTACAGATACGCCTGACCCAGTAGGGAACGGGTTGCTTTAATAGTGTGTTCAGCTTGTAAGCTGCTGCAAGGTCACTGTGACCCAGAGAATAGGTGAGGTACCAGACATAATGTCTTCTCTTGAAAGTTTACGGTGACAAAGAGGTTAAGTCTAAATATAACTAAATATAAATAGATAAATGGACAAAGGATTCATCCGCGCTACAAAGAGATCAAAATAAAGACTACATATTTCATTTGTGGAAACCTTACCAGCGGGTCACTAAGTATGCACGCACCACCTCATATAACCATTCAGAAATTCTGTGTCTAACCTACAGACGCAAGTTTGAGAGTGCCCACATTTAAAAACCTTAAGTCAAAGGGAGTTGAGTTCAGGGGAAATTATTGGGGCGTTCCTTTATTTTCTTCGTTTTTCAGCACCGGTAATTTTTTGCCCCTTTCGAGCTCGTTGAACTGTGCCATTTCCCAGACGGTGAGAGCCTCGGGTGGCTTGCTAAACTGAATTATTGGAGAGGATATAAATGATATGAAACAAAGGAGGAAAACAAAATTACAACTGACACTAAAATTGTGCTTGGACAAGCATTTTTGACTGACACAGTCTTATTGTGAAAAGTGAATGTGAGCGGAGATGAGTACCGTATCATCCTTCACAAAGCAAATAGGCACAGGCACTACACAGTTATGTGGTACTTATTGATAAGCACAGAGGAAAGCCACTAATGTTGTCAACGAGTAAACTGGGACTTTTAAAGAGAGGAACTCAAGGATGACTTAGTGATAAACTTAATTTCGTTCTACATGGGAATCTGAAATAAGATGAGTCACCATCACAGTTTATAAAAAGGATGGGTGATGGTAACCCCGTAGTGTTTGGACTACAACCTGCCACTTATTCACGGGTCGTGGGCGCTACTCTCCGGTGTGCGTGGCACTGATGGCACTTAACCCGATCGAACCAACTGTCCACCATTTCGGTGGTGGCCGCTGGGATCAACTGTTTGCAGAAGAAGACGGTTTTGTAACCTAAAATTTGGAAAGCCAACATGCAATGCCGTATACGTAGATATACATGTGTTGGAATTTGTGCGTTTTTTGTAGGAGATCTGCTCAAAGTTGGGTCGACGGGCAATCTGGAAGTAAGGCTTCTGTCTATCATAAGTGAAGGGTAGACCATTTGCGTTGCACTTTCTAGTCGTAGCTACATTCAGACATCCAAAACCATTTGTGGCATCGCGAAACAAAAACTGGAATTTGGCTCGGTATTCGCAACGCGGCTGCCTGTATGTATAAGAAATTTGGTTGCACAAGCAAGATAGTGCGTAAGCATTTCATGTGTAGTTTATCACGCTAACGTTAGCGTCTGTCAACGTCTGTCAACATGCGCGTGTTGACAGACGTGTGTTCACGGAGGCGTCAAATTGATGAACGTTGGCAGGTCATGTACACACATACGGATCTGTAACTCTACAAAGTGTTGTGCCAGTTTGTAAACGATTAATGCAGTCACGACAACAAATGTTTTGTAACCTAATAATCATGAGGACCAGGTGCAGCTTATTACACACTAGGTTCCGTGCGCACGTTCATTCCTGGTGTGTTGTTAGGGCTGTTCACGAGAAACATTTTACCACTGGAAACCGATTATGGTGCTATTTACGTCGGGCGGCCAGACTTATATGTACCACATTCAAAACGACCACTCTTAACGCGGCGTGCTGACACCGTCTTTGCATACGATTGTGTAAGTTGTGCCCATGACACATTCTGGCTCTGACTGTCCGTTTTCCTTGATATCAGGTCTCCCAATGTCTCATATCCACAGCGCGTCACATATCAAACGACACACAAAGTGACGCGATGTCCATTCTGCTCTCGACAACTCGGAGGCTTAGAATTTCCAGGCCTCACGCTAACGCGGTTCGGAAGCCGTGACAAGATGACCGATGAATAAACGAGTAAGCTTCAGCACATACAAGTTGAAGCGCTAGGGTGGCCTGCGTGAGGAAACTCTTAGTGCAACCGTGGGTGGATACGGTGGTACTAACGAAGAAACTCTGACGTCACAGGAAGTTTAGAATTTTGAGGATGTCGAAGGTGATCTCATTATAAAAGTGTGAAAATAGACATTGGGTTAGGGAATTTAAAGTAAGTCACCCAAACATCTTTCTAATGAGCTAAAGTTTGTTACTAACTGCAATCTCATATGGAAACCTGTTTCAGATATAGAGATAACTTGGTATAAAAGTTCGCACTTATCGTCTTCCAAATTTTTGTGTCTAGTTTAGTGAAACCCTTGGCTCTAAATCTGTGTTGGGGGTTCTGCTGTAAATAAACGACATACGTTTTGGTGAAGGACTTTGAGTATAACAAACTATAGAAGGGATTGAGAATCAACATTACTCTGAGTTTCTTAGATTATTACCCAGATTTCACGGGACACCTCAGAGCATTTTCACTGTAACTTCTTTCAAAGTCTGAATTAATAACACGAGTGCTGGGTAGAAAAACATGGGTGGATGCACTTCTGTCTAACTTTTAATGCGATTCTTCTAACGGATAGTGTTATATAAAACGGGGGTTTTCGTGAAAGTCTGTTCAAAATTTGCAGAGAAATCAACAGTAACGAAGGGCTAATTAAAACAGCTAAACGGTAAAGAAGGGAAAAATATTTTCACGACGTATTTTCTAGTACCACAGCCGAGTCTGATATGCTGTCTTTTGTTACCCGTTACACTCGTCAACCGAATTTGTGCAGCGTGTACATACGGAGAGATATTTTAGCCCACGGCGCGCTAAGTCGTTTTTCTCAAACACGATTTCCTCAGACATGGAATGTAGAAAGGCTGTTTATATTACAGCCTGAATATTTGTCAGGCGTAATTTTCAGGTGGCGTCTCGTGGCGCTATAAACGGCACCGATAGGCAAATTGTATAGGGAGGTTAGGGATCGGCTCTCGAAGGGCGAGTTAACTGGAAGTGTTGGTGATTCGTGTTCACGTCACACAGTTACATGGCATGCTGACAAACTAACGGACAGCGCACATGGTGTGAAAATTCTCAATAGCCTAAGTACAATATGTAACTAAGTTTGAGAACTATTTTTATCATCAGAATGCAGTTAGGCCACTGAAGTGGCCAGGTTGTTAAAATATCGTTTTTGGAAGTGAGTTTTGTGAAGACAGACAACACCAGCAAGTGTGAACCAAAGACTCCGAAATGTGTGCTACCTACACAATCAAAAACCAAGATAGCGCTAACAACTGGACAGTGTGCGCTGCAATTTATCCGTTCCCAGTGACTTCAGTGATTAACAGGTAAGAAAATGAGATAATTGAATACCTAGTCGGTTTACTGTTGTCGCTTAAGCACTTAACATTCGCGTGCCTTCGTAACAGAAATGATTGTGTGCCCTGAAGTATTTGTTTTGACCTATCGGCAATTCTTTGGTCCTCGAGTTGACGCTAAGGTCGAAAATGGTTATGGCTGCCACTGGAAAGATGTGCATTGAAAGTCTGTTGAAGCAGTTTAAGCAGTTCACTTGATATTCAACCGATTCAATTTGATAAGTGATTATTTAGTATAGATAAATGTGATTACCCATGTGGTTGTACTTGAAAAAGAGCCAGTCTCATGCATCATCCAGTTTATTCACTTGTGTTACGGGTAATTTATCACTTACCGGCTTCCAAAGAGCTAGTTGTACGTCGAGAATTTTCATATTCCACCGAACTTGAAGATCGCCTGGATAAATGTGTGCGTTGTTTGTATGTATGTGCTTGCTTCATGCATAAACTCAAAGGATGAAGGCTTGTAGAATGACAGTGTACGTAAACTTGAGATTATATGATAGATGTTTTGCCGAGTACATTAACAGTAAAACTCGTGATTCAAGATGTGTTTAATGAATTAACTTCACATACTCCCAGTTGCTTAGTCCTCGTGACACAAGCCATCAATTACGACTCCATGTTGTTAGCACTTTTGTTTCGCAGCGCAGTCACGATTTAAGTGCCTTTTTGTTTGATACACACATCAGAAATTGTCAGCTCACCTGTGATAAATTACACGATATTAGTTAATTGTCCGAGTGTAACACTCCAACTACTGAGGTAAAGCAGTATGTTCCTGGAATTTAAGGCAGTTGCATAATGATAACGGATATTTGCAATATCCGCCGACTGAAACATCCATTTACAGAAAATCTGCCGCAAATACTTGGTTATGTAGAAGCTAATGGCACACCGCACGTCATCAAAAACGACAGTGACAGAAGTAGGCAAATATGCTCTGTGCGAATGTATTAAATTCATTTATTAGACTCCTCGCTGGCGTGCTCACTATCAAGGACACACCAGGAACCAATTATCATAAGGGTGTATTGCAACATTTCACATTTCTGAATGCAGTTTAGAGTTATATTAGCCATATCAGTTTCGCTTTGTAAACGGAATGAGTCAACGACGACTAGTGACGTATGGCTACTTTCTTAATGAGGAAATGCTCGCCTCAGCCAGTTATTTGAAATAATTCGTGATGTAGTGAGGATTAATCCCGGGCGTCTAGTGGTTCTTCGAACTACGCCTGGTCTACTCGCAACGTGTGTCGAGAGGGTGGATCTAGAATAATGGCGTCTGTTATGCAATGGGTGTCCATAAATTCGGAACCCGCTGGGCAACCGATTCGGATCCAGAAAAGGATGATAGTCTTGAGGGCAAGTTTCTTAATTATTTAATTAAATAATTAATTAGGTGCTAAGGTAAAGCGATCTTATTCGTTTATTGCTAACTATGTTACAGTTGCGATCACCATTTGTAATCTTCTAGTTGCATTACGACAGTCTGCTTGGCTCGTCAAAATGCCCTTCCATGTTCCAACACAATGGCTAGCAGCAGGGGGACTAAAATGCCAATCGGCACTACGAACCACCAGAGTCCGATGGATTTAGTCCCAGTCGATCTGATTCCACGGCTACAAAATTGGATTCGTTATCGCTGTGCACAACTTCCGGCACACCTTGACAGCCAGTGAACCTCGTTAAACCATTGAAAATGGGTCCGTTGACATCGACTGTGTTATTTCCAAATGTACAGCTCTTGTCCTTAGACAAGTGAAGAGAGAGACATACCCTTCGCAAATGCTCCCCCAAATCCGATTCTACATAGGTCCAAAATAATCCAAGCCACAATCCGTAAATCGGGTGCCACCGGTTGTTTTGTGATCAACAGGAAGTGCGGCCATCAACTGCTGGCACGGCTTTGCTGACAACAGTTGCACTCCATACACTTCAGCAGCACACGGCGCATACTAACCATGTCCTTTACAATCCAAAACCTTCTTCGGATGGGCGACAAAACTCGACCAGCTCCCATGACCCTTTATCTCATGATAGTGTCTGACAATAATATCTGTAACACCCCCACGGGGAGACAGTAT
>QNGE01010557.1:0-10007 GCA_008508345.1 Paragonimus westermani
ACTGATGAGAGTAAATGAAATGTTAACATATCGCAATATATTACTTCTTTCTGCTCTGATGACATTTCAGACAGGGTCCTTCGAAAAAGCTCCATAGGCTAGCAAGAGAATATGTATAGGCAAACACATTGGAGTTGGGGTGATAGGTTTAACGTCATATTTTGTGTGACTTGCCAGTCAGTTTGCCAGTCCAAGAAAAATTGCCCAATTTTATGACATGAGTTTACTACATCTAATAATTTAGGCTTTCCGAAAGTGATGTGGTTCAGAGGAAAACAGTCTACGAACTAGTTACTTTGGCTAATCGAAGTCCAAATAAATGACTATGCGGACACTGTTGTCAGTTCGAAGGTTAATCGCTGCTTCGATCACCCTCAGTGTTCAGAACAAAAAGATCGATCGATCTTTAGGTGATGCTTCAGGCACTGTGTGTATCAACAAGGAGCCAACTATAATTTCAATCCACTGGGATCGAATGGATAAAGGACGTCTGGTACCTAGAAGGTCAGATTGTGATCAGGAACAGCTGGCATCACCCAGCTGACGCGATGGGAACATGGTAAAACAAAACATCCTTTCTTACTACACTGTCGTTCAACAAGTTTAGAGAGACCCGATTGCTCAGGTGATCTGTAGTTAACGTGGGTGGTTTCGACATGAGCCAATATATTTCTGACGGCTTCACTTGCGCAATAACTGAGCCCCGACTATGGTCGGTCAAACTAAGAATAGCAAGGTCAGAATACATAGGTTCTGAAAAGGGCGCCGTTCACTTATCATACGCTGATATGCAATTGGCTCATCTTCGATGAAGTTGGTACGTTGGCTTTTGTTTAATAAGTTTGATAAGCTGCTTATCGCGTTCTTTCGTTTGTGCTGCAATGAACCATTTTCAAGTACAGATGCTTGCTCATTTCGGTAGTGGGAGTAGACATTCGGACCAGATGGCTCCCAGCTGGATTCATGGGATCGACTGGAAAAAAGGAAGCAGACAACACTGTGAGATGACTTGAACGTCTGCATAAATGTGCACAGTCGGCTGACTCTTTACTGTCTTGAAACAGTGTAATTTTATGTAAAATAATTTTGGTTTCAGCGATCAGAACTGTTTTCGATAAATTCTCGTCTTTGGCTGGTATAATTATATATCAAATCAAGTAACAATCACGGAAGTCACTGATAGAAAATTTTCATTTTAACATGAAACCGGATAGATAGAATGGATTAAATGTTAGTACATTAACTCGGTTTAGCTCCAACCATTAAGATGTGACCAGAAAACACCAGTCGAGTCCTTTTCGTCAACCAAATAGTAGCTCTTACATATACAGAGCCAAACCAACCTCATTTCTCATGAAACAAAATGTAGGCGCAGATATGGTACATACATGATCATCGTCGCGTTTTTCGCAAGGTATGTAAGCATTTGTGATGCAACACTTAGCTCCATACATGACCAGAACACTTGATCTGGGTCACAATCTGCGACCAGTGTTTGTATGCTGTCCAGTACGATGCAATCTTTCAAGATAAGGACAAGAATCAGTCCTATTTTTCATGTGATGCGGATCTAAGCAATACCAAGTCGAGTAAAGTGTCCCGATGCCGAATGGAATTTTGATTTCCTACAATCCACCATAAAGAATGAGTACGCGTGTGAGGCGCTTGAGTGGATTCCACCCGGCAGTTAAAGATCCACGTGAACGTAGGGTTATTGAAACCGTGCCGATCTCGTTCACAGTATGACCCAATAGAGAAAGTTCGACCTCGCTTTCGTTAGGACACAACCGTCTTCAACGATAACGGTTGTTTTCGGTAGAACAGTTCCACATGGGGCGTTCAAAACCCCTATGAGTCCATGGACATGGCTTTCCACTGGTATACCTTTGCCTTCTCACCAACTGTTGCGCATTTTGTGCCGTCTCAACTCTTTCCTGCACAACCAACCTTAATAATTTGTCATAAATGTTCACCGTCGTCAATGTGTGATGCTTAACGTGCACCGAAAGTCAGATACACATTCGAGTATGTAATACACTATTCACCTGTGTTTCCCACTTTGTCTTTCAGCTGTTTTGAGGGTTCGACGGCGTATTCATACACTGGGTGTTACCTGGGAATGCTCATCTAATCATTCAGTCGCCCTTTAAAGTATCACGGAATGCACACTCTTCCAACCAAATTCTGGAACAGGAATCACGATTCATTTGCCCACCGTCCGCCCTCCAGTCGATCCTGGGCAGGTCAAGAACGATGGGTCCGCGTTTTGACAAGCACATAGAATGAGTCACATGCTAGATCAAATGGAGATCCCATGAGTGAGCAGCATTTCTCAAGGTGACATGCATAACGGTTAGTGAGATGTTAATAGCATCGTCACTCAATAACTTCTCTTCCCCATTCCTCCCTAGAATTAAGACGGGATAATTACGATTGACCACCATTCACAATTCATGCAAGCCTAGTCCATGATAACTGAGTGTCATAGGTAAACTACTCATGTCTAACTGAATGATGTTTCAGCCTGTTCCACCATTCGTTGCTGAAACGGTGGTAGCTGAGAGCTCTATGGAATTTACTTCTCATTTAGTTCCAATCTTCTTTTTTACACCCATAAATCGTCAAACTTAACTTTTCACCAACCAACACAGAGGCAAGGAAGCACAAGCAAACACCTCTCGTTCCCTTGTAACAATCTGTGAATCCACATACCTGTCAATCCTTCGATCTACCCTGTCGAGATCTTACGTTCAACCGGGCTAAACAAAAAGTCTATCGTCGAACGTAAAAACACGCACACGTGTACACCTTCGAAGTCCTAATATCTCGGTGGCAACACTGCATCATGTTTACATAACCGTGATCCAATTATGCGTCGGGCTTTTAAGCCTGGAATTCGGTTCCAACGCTTTGGTTGTTTAAGTTGCTAGACTCTGTCAAAGCATAAACCAAAGTTTAAAATGTTGAAACTCAGTGCGCAACCTCTTACGAGGCCGTTCAACAATGACTAAAGAATTACCAGCAGTCGGGGTGACGAAAAAAGATTGGATCACAAGGCTACGGTATCACTAAAGAAATTGACAAAATGGACTAGTGGATAACTTCGACAGTTCTGATCTTCAGGTCGTTTCCGTAAAAGTGTGTAAAGAATTCGTGCCACTTAAGACAACAATAAGTCATAACGATGCAATACAACATTTGGAAATCACAAATTTTTTTCCCAACGGGCTAATGCGATGAGAAAGAGGAGGGTGAAAGCACCAGTTAAATAGGGAGGACAATCGTAAGTGACTGGTTAGTAGCAAAGCAGTCAGCCAAAACGACCGAAGAGAAACAAAATTTTCATATGCAAAATAGCCAATAAAACAGGAGAAATAAAATAATTGTGAAGAACTAAATGGATGAGCTACTAGTGGGTTAGATCTTCAGATGTCTAAGTTTGATATGGTGATATAAATGCCTCGTTACAACTGGAGAGCCAATATTCAATCTGTTAAACTGCTTGAAATCATACAGTCTAGAGAGGATATTAGCATCTGTTTGTGATTCTCCTTTCTTCAAACAAAGTCGATTCCGAATACATTTTCACTTGGTGTCGAACGTTTATTCACAAACAAGACTGTAGTTAATCGTTAGTTGTGACCACACACAAAAAGGGGACACTGTGAACAGCTTTGAAAGATTTTTTTGGAAAACATTGGTTTTACGTCAGTCGACGCTTTTAAAATTACACTCACTAACAGGCAAACTTTGCTCCAAGGACCGTAGTCAGGCGGCAGCAGCAACACATTGTGTTGTTTGCGGAGCGGGTGGCGGAGACTGAAGAAACCGATCATGAGAGGGCATGCATCACGTCATGTGTGCGCAAATAAGACGATGACTCGGCCAAATGGTTGGTAAAGAAGAATACAAAAACGTATCACTCGCTTGACAAAGCGTGACACACGTGGATAATTTGATTTGTTATGAGAGCCGGACAAACACCGGATCATTATTAAGACATTTTGCTGGGACACTGTAATCGACAACTGAGGTCTGTAAACAATTATCCTAATTGTTGTGTTGCGACAGAAGACCCACCGAACAACACATGCATGCATGATTGTGTTAACAGTGATCAGTACACCACAGAGATAAGGAATGACGAAACAAAAGCACTCAATTCTCAGGTTATGTGCAAACACAATTTGAGAAGATTCAGACCCTACGTGTAATCAATTCAAATGGATGACTGTTGACTAATTTGTGGTTTCTTAATATCATCTACTCGCAGAAAACTACACCGATTTGCGAGGATAATGCCCCTCTGAATTGATAATTCTCAGTCTTAGACTTATTTGTGAAAACCTGAGGACAGTTTTTCAGAATAAAAATATCTTACGAATGTTAAGACGCAATTCATGCGGTGTTCTCTGGACTAACATTACGTACGACAGTTGCGTCTTCTGATTGTTCTATGTAAGTTTATTAACGGGACAAACAGTTTCAAAGTAAAAATGGCAGTTTGAACTTGCCTAACTGAAAAACTCATTACCAAACCTTACTTAATAAACCTTGTTCCAAAGAACAATTTAGGGTTGCTCCAAAGTTGCTACATTTGGGCAAGTTTTCGGCCTACAATATAAGTTGAGTGGAGCTTAGTAGGATGACTCATACCATTCCCAAAATGTTTGCACATGCATCGGAACGAAATGTTCTCAAGTTGCAGTTTGTATTAGAACTTGCCTAAATAACACGTGTGAAGTGCAATGAACGCTCGTTGCATTAAGTCGACCGAACTAGTCATCAGTTATCCTTATGTGCAACTGCATTGTCCAAATAAACTATGCGGTTGTGCGTGACAAGTTCCTTCTGCGCAATGAATCACTTTTGTGTACCCTTATTAACGACATCATCCTTACACTACTCGAAAATAATGGTCGGCAGATATTTGGTGGTTGGCACTGATGTGTTGAGCAATGTGTAAAAAGCGCCTACTGGGAAAATGCTGCAAGTTTTGATAAACGTTGTGAGTACCATACTCTACAAAAATTTCGGCAGTAAAATCTATTCTTTTATGTCTGAACACTGTTCCAAATGTAATATCGAACAGGGTTGCCCTTGAGGAACACGTGAGACGTGAGCCATCATTTACTAGGTGTCACGTGCATGTGTGACGAATATTCAGTAAATGCTGAATGAAGCCAAGCACCAATGGTTCGTACGGACGCATGGAAGGTGTTAAACTGACCATCGCTCAGTATGGTAATTGTGGAAAAGCCACGAATTTTGTTAACAAGCTTAATGTGCAAATGTTAAGGGCACCTAGGAGATTGTTGGAATATCCGCTGTGAGTTGAACCTATAAGGAGCAATCTTGGACATTTTCATTAATTTTCCGAAGATCTTTGGCGAAGTGAACTATGTTCCACCGGATGTGTTATTGGCAGTTTTGTGTCCCACTGAATTACGTTGAATTTTGGTGAGACCACCGTACATCGTTGTAGTTGGCCGAGTACATCGTTGACAACAACCCACGCGCAAATTTAGATAGAAAGTCCTTGAAAACTGATGTTAGGGCTACGTTACATTTTCCAACCTTGGTTATTGAAAATGTAAAAATACATGGGGATTCCACGATGATGGCGTCAAGCACCTTCCTTGCTTGTAAAATGGTTCCCAGATTGTTTGAATGACTAGTTGAGTAATTGCCAATTGGTCATCCAGAACAGACAATAACCCGAACGTAGTGTGCGCTCCAATCTGGCTGTTTTTTCTCATTCCCGATTCCAAACGTACTGACAAAGAGTTTTGTGCTCAGGTATTAAATGAATTAAGCACCATGGCCCGACGGATTCAAGGGTTGAGATGAATGCCTAATTGAACTCTAACTCAAGCCTGTTTGAAAAACTGTGCGACAGTGTTTTTGATTTTACCCTCTTGAGAGTCGGGTTAACATAAAGTATTGGTTAATTGGTCCAGACTGTTCATTAAACGACGTCGTATACGTGGAAATCAGAAACCAGGATGAGTGAAAAATTGAACAACTGAAATCGGCGACTTTATGTTTGCCATCAGTTACGCGATTATTGCTCAGGCTTCTGAGTATGATTGATTGTGGGTCAGAGGAGGTCATGTTGCCGCGGAGTTACTCAGTCGGATGGTAGCGGTCTTGATTACGCTATTTTAAACTAATTTATTTGTACTCTGTAAACGGTTTGCAAGCAAACTGCTTACTGACAGAATGGTTTGAGCCAATCAGTTGGACAACGCTCGCGTCTGAAACCGTTTCCATCACAATACTAAGGACCAACGGTTTCGGATATCCGTCGTTCGCCCGGACGAATCTCGCATGCAGAGGTTATCGGGTATCTGTCTAGCTGAATTACTCGTCCAACTAGATGGACAGCCGTAAAGTCAAAACCAGTTGGTCTCGAATACACTAAAACAGGTCAAAGATTTCAAGTGATAGCAACTTGGTGACTTGCGGAAAACGTTCCGTTCAGTCTCAGTGACTGTAGTGACTATCACCGACATGTTTTCGGCTGGCGTCTAACCTGAGAGAGAATGGGAGAAAGTCACTTGATGATCGATCTGTCGAACGACCTAGCGTAGCTTCACATCTGTAAAGGATATCGGTGCTAGGTCCCACAACAGGTGGTATCTAATGCTACTGATGGTGTGTAACAAGGTCGGCTTCATTACCTTTGTTCAGTGGATACGTCGTAAAATCGCGAAACCTGATGAGTTCTCGGTTGAGAATAGTCTGGAGCTGATCTTGTTAAGCAAAGTATTTCAGTAAAGTTGAAAGGACGAAAAGTCACTGAGGGGGTGAAAGAAATGTGGAAAATATTCCAGTCACCACTGGTTGACCAGCATTCTTAAGTGACTTCATCATTGTCCTAGCAAACTGCTTAATTAAAGACAATTAAGCACAGTCACTCATTAGATAAACTATCGATTTTAAATCTTTATTTCAACTTAGAAGTAATTTTCGTATAATGACCGAACCCTTGATTGTAAACAAGTAAACTTACCCATGACTGTAACCTGAGTGATCTTGGAGGCCACTCAGGGTGCTGAGATCTTTCAGTCATAGGAGTGTAAGAATTCATTATCTAGTCAGACGTGAACTTGCAAAATAAGGTATACCCGCATTTTAGCAGAACATACATCTGAACATATAGACACTTGAAGTTAACACACTCGAGGAATTCTGGTGGAGTGAAGTTGACATTTGAGCGCACCCTATTTGTGACTGGAACGAATCTTAGAATGCTACGCTTCACCGTTTTCCTTAAGGGTGCGACTTCTCACAAGTTTTAGTAGAGTTAGGTTAGTCAACAAATGACCCTTGGAGTATTATAGCTAATCAACCAGGGTTGCTCGAAAGAATCTGTTTGTCGACAAAGTGGGTAATGAAACTGACGCTAAGTTCCAGCATAGGGTGTGCCATAATATGTATCTAACATAAACGGGTTGTTCAACTGAATGATTCACTGAAAGAAACGGACAACATGCGGAATCAAACAATCTGACAGGAAAATAGAGGTTTCAGGTATTGTAAATGTTGTTCACATTTTTACTGTTTTCTCTCTCCAAATTGGTTGAATAAAATCGCGTTCGCTCAGTTCTATCAACCCTTGCTTCTTATATTCTCTCCAGGAATTCGGTCAGGCACCACGTCTTGGATGGATTTGGCAGCATGTGCTCGGTTGCTTCGAGTAGAAATATGTGAATTACAGGTGACCATCGGAAGGAGCACATATTTATAAATTTGACACTACGGCGAACTAACAACTGATCCATCACAACAATGTGTACGTAAGTGTGTCACTGAATGCTTGATAAGGTTGGTAAATTCAATCTGATGGTGAATACTACGAGCATCATTCGCCCATAGATCGTTAGCCATTATCAGAATAAAGAAGTGCTTATCGTGAAACTGTAAACAGTTAGATTATGACAATTTTTTCGGAAGTACCTGCCGAAAAATTCTAACAGCAGGAAGCCGGATCTGTACTGTACAAGGTTAGATTAATGTGAGCGAACGCAATACACCGATACCCAGCAATGGGGATAATTACTTGACAAAGTATTTCTGAAGTGTGTTTCGTGCTATCTCTGTTGTTCAGTCTGTCGGACCCTGTTGTTTCACGTACACGTGAGACGAGTCACTTGTCTGTGAATATGCGCTCACATGACTGCCCAAACGCGCGCAAAATTGTTGTGCGTTTGTGACAAAATCTTGACCCGTTCTCCCTTCTTCATATGGTGGTCAGACTTATGCGTTGTTTTATTCCTGAGGGCTGTGTTGACTAGCATTCAGCAGGTTCTTGTGTGTCAGACAGGTCAATGAAGAGTAGCTAAACAAAGTGATTACACTCAGAGATTTGTATCTCGCAATTCAATAGAGCGGCACGATCCTACGAGTATACAGAAGAATTATATTTATGCTTACAGCACTGCTGTCTTCCGCATTTATGCGGGGGCTNCTGTCTTCCGCATTTATGCGGGGGCTAGAAAATGTAGCCTCAAACACTTAACAACGTGATCACCAAGCACCTGGCTGTGACTGCTGGTGTATTCTTTTGTACAGTCGAATAATCGCACCAATAAAAAGCTTAATGTAGCTTACGCTAGGTCAACTGAATGTAGCAACTTCCTGAACCAGACGCTCATACTCATATTCTTATTCATACTAACTACGTCCCCCCCAACCGCCAGATTATTAACATTCTTGGAGTCAGTCGCTTCAAGTAGAGTCCTCAAGGAAACCCGATAACCTGTTGCCTTTCATGTCATACACCTGAGTCAAAGGTACCGGATGCGGTCTCTGAGGCGAGCTATTTCACCCTTTGTACTGACACATTTCTTAGCGCTTGCGGTCTAACAGTTTGAGACTCCGATAACATAAGGGACTGTTCTATGTAAGCACTTCGCCACAATCAACTTGATCCGGGTGAATGAAAAACTGTTTGTGCTGCGTGCAAACAATACGTGAGTTTGACATTATTCCATGGTCTGACGTGGAGCATCTGGACGCCTTGGTCTTGGTGCATTCAGTGAAAAATATGACCATCATTGCAATCTCACAGCCTGGACAACTGCTTGATTATGAGATCGTACGATGATGTAACATTTGCGAAGTACACATCTGGCGAATGATTCAACGACGTGAAGGTTGTATGGATCATAAGTCAGTCGAAAAAGTTCACTTTCTCGTTTGCATATTTTACTGCGACCGAACCGCATAGCAACGACAGCTAAATGACTATTGGTAGGCAGAATGGCCAGTAATAGTTTCCGAACTGCAGTCGCCGGTCTTAATGAGGATCCTGTCGCATCCAATCCCACGATATGTGCTGATATCTGGAAGAACAGGTCGCGCCAGTAGCTAACCAAACGGTGATCATCCTGTTTCAAAAACAACCGAACTAGTACGGCGATAACGATGCAGAAGGAGTTGCGAAAAGAGAAATAGACGTTTGTTCTTTTCACTCTTCTCACTTCTCAATGGCTAGGTAACGGCGAATTTTGGTCCGCCGTCCAGTCTAATAAAGCGTAAATTGACGGAATCTGGCGTTTTTTGCTCACAGCCAGATGATATAGTGATGGTCTAGCATAAACCTTCCAACAACCTACTTAACCGGCCAAGTAAAGTAGACGGAAGGCCGACGAATAGCCTGTGCATCAGGATAACCGTGTCACATGCCCTTGCCCAACGTTTGGAAAGGATAAAGAGAATCACTGCAACGAAAGACCGTGAAGGAAATTGGGCTACCTGGATGCAGTTGCAGCGTAGCAATCGAGTTTTGGACAGGGCCCTGCTCCACTGGTTCATATGGGAACAGGAGACATCCCCTCAAGACAGACTTTCAAGAATTATCTGATCAAACAGTCCTTTAAAGACCCGCGCAGCAGTTAAACCGCCAACAGTAATTGGGCATCAGTCCGTTGACTTCCGCTTTAGAGATTGCTACAAGCATACTTCATTAACTTGAGCTCCAGGACCACTTCTGATTCCGA
>QNGE01010559.1:0-10005 GCA_008508345.1 Paragonimus westermani
ACTCTAAAAGTGCAGATCGATCCACTGAATCGAACGCACTTTCATGGTCGAGAAATATGGCAATTGTTGGGCGGTGGTACATATGACGCTGCTTCAGAATTTGACGAGGAGTAAGTGTGATCTATACACCCTCGCCCAGGGTGAAATCCTACCTGCTCCTCTCTAACTTTTGCATACCGAGTTGCAGTAATTCAACGAAGTATATTGAATGCCAGAACACTAGTAATGACTGGGGTGAAACCAATTCCTTTATGGTTTTTGCTATAACTCTTAATGCCTTTCCGGAATATGGGAACTATTATCGTATGGCCTGAACAAGGTAAGGTGGTCGTCGTCGTCCACACAAGTTAAAACAAATGAGTCAAAGCCTCTACTAACGCCTCTCCCGCTTCTTTGAAAAGTGCCGGCACGAGGTAATCTGGACCAGCAGCCTTATTACGTTTGAGGACCGGAATGCAATGGTGAACCTAAGTTTCAGTGGGTGGTTCCAAATCTACCGAACAGGGTGCTACCTTACAAGTTTACGGTGGCTACACAGTGGAAGCGGGAGGTCAAATAAATTAACTCTCAGTGTTCCTCCCACTTCTCCAGCTTTTTTGACTTATAAATGAGTGTGCCATCTGTCTCGCTGATAGCTTCACTGACAGACAGACGCTTGGGACCAGTAGCACGGATAAGCTCGTAGTTTGCCGGGGTTCCTTGAAGGAAAAGCAGTCTCCATCCCCCTAGGTTTCTCCACTAACCAAGGCTCACGATCGGCTTTTAGGCTACATTTCAGCATTCTACGAATATATCTTCTAAACTAGTGATATGAACTGCCAGGAGGAATGTTTCGTCTGGCATCTAACAACTTCCAAAAATTTTCGAGATCCGATGTGTGCTCAACCTACAACCACCGAGTTGTATGCTTCAGAAGGCCGTCTGTGACATTAGGATCCTCGGAGCGGGAACTGTTGAGTCGACTTTCTACGTTGACTTGCTACTTTTTTTTATTGACGGTACAACCAGTTTCCCAACAGACAGTCATCGTCCAACAGAAGTAAGAACAAAGCGACAACGTACCAGTGCATGATCTGAATCTAACTATGGTTCCAGTGACAACGATAGTCCTGAATGGAGCCCCACCACTCATAACTAACAGCTATTGGTCTACCTGAGACCAGGCCCGATTCGGAGAAGGTGGTCGCCTAGTATATCATTGAAGTGCACGATGCCTGAAGCTAGTGGTAGCTACAAATAGCTTAATACTCAGCTGCAACAATCATCCGTCAATATGTGAGCGGAAGGATGCTATCCCAAACTTGCCACCCACGCGAGATTCGACCTCACCAAGGTGGCCGACCTGGGTGTTCATATCTCCGGCCAGAACGACTATATTCGAATCATGTGTCGACCGAAGGGGAGCGGCCAGATCCAAGTAATACGCGTCGGTGACGCCGGCGTCACTACGGTCAAATGGAGCGTAAGCAGACGCAAATAAGATTTCTGAGTCTTGCATCTACAGCTGATCTTAACAGAACCTGTCAAGCGGTCAGCATAAAGTCGACTGTTAACAGGGATCCAATCTGCCAATGTAACTGAGACCACAGTGTTGTGGACTATACCTGTTCCAGCCTGACCGGTAACGGCGGCCGTGGAATCAACCGACGTGTATAACCAGTATCAGATAGACAGCGTGATTGCTGTTGACTACTGTCCTGGATTCTAATCTTTGGGATGCAGCAGACATTGAAATTCAGCCGGTCTAGCGTTCGTGGGAGAGAAGTCCCTTGACCTATCTGTTTTAGAGTACGGAAGTTGAAGGCACCTATATTAACGTGCGTTCTAGGTCGAAGCGCAGGACGAAGAAGGTCTGGGAATGACTGGCGAGAGGTGGGACTTATCGGCACAGTGTTACTATGATCAATTATGTTGTGGGACCTGCAAAGAGACTATTAGAATTGGGGATCGGGAGGGGCCTTAGAGGTCAATTTGATAGGACAGTGGGGAAGGGGTCACCAGTAGCATGTTTTCGCCTATCCACCCTGCTGTATGCAGCAGACAGGGCGACCCGGTACATACTGTGAGACGGGCGAAGCAGTAAGGAATTGTTGATGTTGCGAGGATTCATGGTTGTGTGGGTTAAGATACTGGTAGGACGCTCAGACCTAGACAGGATAACTATTAGGGTTCTCAACCAAAGCCTTTGGCTCGAAAGCCTGTACCGCAAGGCAGCGGGTGGGTGGCGGTGTACCAGAAATGGTACGTTTTTTGGGAAGAGATACCAACCATCTTTCAACCGCCAACCTGGAGGACCAGGAGACTGTGATTTGTCAGAACTCTACCTATTGGCCTGCTTGGTATGAGTAACTCTGTTGGTGTGGTGACCACACCGTCCAGTTTAGCCCAAAAGGTCATCGAGATGTGCAAGCCGTCATACCACGTCGCGTTCCAGCCTCATCGTGACGGAAGTTAGTCCGAAAGATTAAACTCACCGGTTATCAACACTCGATTGTTTTTGGGTAACTACCCGGCGGATATTTGTGTATGGAGACAAGGATCACTGTGTTGACACTGTAGTTGGTCTATGCACAATGGTTAAGCTAACTGTATGAGAGGTAGCAACATCTAGCCAGAAAGACTCAGGCACCACCACCAGTTGGGGGGGGTTGCATCACTGAGGCCCTGACACCATCCGAAACGTGGACCACCACCCTTCCTTATCCTGCTCTTCCGCTAACTTTGCTAATGCGCAAGATGCAGTAGAATTTCGCGTTGTTAACTGCTTAGAAGGTTGGCCTCTAAATCATGAACTTCTAGAACGTTTTTATGTCATCAGAAACCAAAACAACACTCGAAAACGATTCTTCGAAGCAACAGTGATGTTGGACAGAAGATCTTTAACACGTGAAAACTGACTGATGATTAACTATTAATTAGCGGCCGCGACAAGAAAAGTGTTATGCAAGCCCTCTGACTGTTCGTTACACTAGCAGGCCAACCTTGGGGCAACGTGCAGACATCGGGCGACAGCGTTTGCCCGAAATAGGGGTACCATTGACTCGTTAGAAAAAACATTTCAGCGAGGTTCAGCAAGTTGGAGGCTGGGCCCAAACTACCCGGGTCCAGTCAGTTTGTTCGTTCAGATGTCCGGTGGTTTTCTGTTGACCTGAAAGGCAGTCATTGAAAACCGGGTGTACCACCATTCCTGGGAGTTACAGAAAGTGTCAAGAACACAGTAAAATGCCAATCTAACAGTTTCTTAACTAGGTGAGAATCCAATAACACTTTGAAACGGTTCTTATAAAGGCAGCTAACAACCTCTAGTGGAAGGTCGCTCTAGTAGTTGATAACTCTACAGAAGGACTGTTGCCTAAGGAAGGTCCGGGGTCGAAGCTTATAGAGCTTTTGTGTCGTAACCTCTTCGACTGTTATCACCCACTAGGGTGAAGAATTGCTGCACGTGTCCTGTGCTAAAGAGAATGTGTATAAGAATTGAATCGCCGCGGAGTCTTCGATAATCAAATGGGTAAAGACTCGTAGGAGAGATGCCGTAAGCCAGTGACCATTTTGGTGGCTACTCGCTGGACACGTCCAATGGCTAGTATGTCCTTCTTCAAACCAGTGTGGACAACTTGATTAGCATACTCGAACAGTGGTCTTACATAGACTCCGTAAAGCGTTTAAAAGGCGTGCTTGTCTATGTGGAGAAAGGCTCTTTGTATTGTCTCAAGTGTCACAAATACCCTTTTGGCGGTCAATTGGTGGTGGTAAGAGAAGGATAAACCAGTCAGCAGCCAAATCCCTAGGTCTTTTTTGAGGTCTACTTTTGTGAAATCTACTACACTTTGTGCGCCGTGTATCGCGAATAGGTTCCCGGAGTCTCCTCCGAGTGACGTGTGCGCACACTTATTGTCGTTTAGAGGGAGACTCCAATCATCTGACCAGCACTTTATACGATCTAGGTCGATCCGCAATGCATTGGGGTCAAACGCATTACGGAGGTTGCTAGAACTAACCTCGGGGAGAACATTGATGTAAATAAGAAACAACAATGGACCAAGTACCGATCCTTGAGGGACTCCCACAGAGACTGGGGATGGAGACGAAAGGCCTGAACCGGTTTTTACTCTGAAAGTCCTGTTACCAAGAAAGGAGGTTATTCAGCGGAGAACTTCTCCTTGGATCCCATAGGCTTCTAGTTTATGCAACAGAGGACCGTGTGGGACACGGTCGAAGGCTTTGGCAAAGTCGAAGAAGATAGCACCGGAATGACCATTGTCTTTGGCCTCCGTCAGGCTATCCATGAAGATTAACATGTTAGTTATGCATGACCGCTCAGGAAGAAAGCCATGCTGGGTCGAAGGGAAAAGGTTATTCGAGAAGAAATGCTTAAAGATAGTGCGTTTGAACATTCGCTCCATTATCTTGCATGGGATGCTGGTAAGGCTAATCTGCCGATAACTAGCAGGAGAGTGACGATCGCCTGTTTTAAATATAGGTGAGACAGTGGCCTCTTTCCATGCCTCCGAAAGAGTGCCTGTCCGAAGTGTCTGTTTAAACAGATCAACCAGGCACCAGTAAACCGAGGGCCGCTTCTTTCAGGATCCGGGGATGGATCTTGTCTCGTCCCATGGCACTATATGGATTGATCTTGAACAGGAGATCCCGAACGTCGAGCACAGAGAAGTCAGCTGTCAGGATGGGGTGTTGGAAGCGTCTCCTACAGAAAGCATGAGCCAAAGGCCCATTAGGTCATGCACACGACTCACACAAATGAAAACGAAAACGGCGTCAACAACACAGCGACACGCTCTGACGCACAGTTCAGATTCAATCCATGCGCCCCTCCTGGCTTCCGCTGCACATTACAGACAATTGGACCGAAAGAGCCTTGAAAAGTTAATAGGCGATTGGCTACGTATTACGGTCATCCTACTAACGAGTTTCACTAGATGTTTACATAACCAGAAAAGTCTCTGACGTATTACTGACCCGATTCTGGGTGGCAACGAAACAGAGCCTTGGTCAGGGACGACCTTTTTTCGTAGACTTCGCGACGACTTAATTCTTACACATTTTCTCCTTAGCACAGGACTTGTGCAGCAATTCCTCACTCTACTAAGTGATAACGGTCGAAGAGGTCTCGACAAGAAGCTCTATAAGCTTCAACCTCAGACTTTCCTAAGACAACAGTTTTTCTCTTATAGAGTTTTCAACTACTGGAACGCGGGTAACGCGAAATTTGGTTTAAATTTCCTCGTTGTCATTGTCTATTTATATTTTTGATACCTCGGTGCTCAGTGCATCAAAAAATTATACACGATCATTACAATTCTTTGTCGAATGGCATAACTCATCGAGTAATATTCGTGTTAGATAATATCCGTATTATTCTCTAGACTTGTGTTTACGTCTGGTGCACAGTGCATCAAAAAACAATTGTATACTATCGTTGCTGTTCGTTGAAGAATAGCGTAACTCACTGTGTGTCAGCTTATTTGTGTTTGATAGTATCCGCATTATTTTCTAACCTCGTGTTTTCTTTCCATTACCAACTGTCATATTTACTCGCAGACCATAACACACTGACACGCACAAGATCCAGCAGCTGCTGGATCGGAGGTATCGAATGCTTGTAGTCGTTTCGGCTGCCGCATGACTGTTCAAAACGGTATGCAATGCCAGACGTGCCTACACTGGTACCATTTTAAGTGTACTGGTCTCAGGGAGGACCAATACGCCTTGCTCACTTCTTCAAAGAGATCATTTATCTGTATGAGCTGTCTCTTCCAAGATAGCTGTACCCCACTGAAGGCCACGTTAGACCCTCTACTCACCACCCCGAACAAGCAGAAGTCAGACGCGTGCAGATGTAACTACAAGACGTCTAAAGATGTAAGCGCACAGATAGCCACGGTAGAAAAAGCCCTGAATGATACTCAGAGAACTTTATCTGACATGAATGAGTACATTGCCCTTGCCCTTCCAGGCGCTGCAGCTGCTCGCAAGGCAGTGGTTTTATCCGCCGCTCAAATTGAGGAAGCCACGACGAGCTTGAAGGACAGAGCACTCCAGGAGAGGAGGCTTGTCTTGTGGGGACTATTTCTCACTACACTCACTTCAGGGGAACAAGCCAGAGCGGTGCTAAACGCACGTTTCACTCCAGAGTCTACAAAAATGGTTTTCGCCAGCAGACTTCGCTCCAAAGCTACCAAGAAGTCACTGGGACTCCTTGTGACGTTACCCGCTAAGATTAGCACGGAGGAAGTACTGGAAAAAGCGGCTCAACTGAAGAAAAAGCACGTTAACCTCATGGGAGTTTCTCTAGATCGCTCACGGTAGGAGCGGCAGAAGCGCTCTCAGCTTGCTAGAACAAGGTTATGCATCAAGGCTGACCCCAAACTCCAGGCTAGCGTTAAGGTCCTTATCCCTGCTGTCAAGAGGGGACCGGTGACCTCGGACGAACCACCCCAAGCGCACACTTCAGAGGCCGCTGACCCTATCTCACTGAAAATTCAAGTGCCTGTGGATATGCGAGGGGCCGGTTAAACGGATCCCGAAGGTGTAAAGAACAATCACTTCTCTAGAACCCTAATCATCTCACCGGACAGACTCCTCCCGTGGACGCATGGGAGGCTGCGCCGTTTTCCTAAGCCGGAAGCTCTCAGTGCCAGTTGTCGTAGGGGAATTTACCTTTCCAGAGAAATGCGACACGCTCTGGATCAAACTCCAACTTTGCAAACGCGACACGCTTCTTGCCGGTATTATGTACCATTCGCCGTCATGCAGTGCATCCGACGACGAAGCCATCCTTAATACCTTAGACGGACTCACGCCTGTCCAGCGTTTCTCCCATCTTCTTATCATGGGTGACTTCAACGCACCCAAACTCAACTGTATGGCGGCTTCTCACGAGGACTGTGGCTGCGGGTTTTCGAAACCCTTGGCAGTGTTGATCCATGAGAAAGCCTGGACACAGCATGTCGATCTACCTACAAGGCACCGTCCAGGACAGACACCCTCCTTGCTCGATCTGGTCATTACGAACGATGCTCACCTGGTAGATAGGGTGGTCATCAAACCGCCGCTAGGGCATAGTGACCACATGCTACTAAACTTTGACTTTTTCTGTTACTGGCTCCAAAAAGCTGTAACAAAGCCTTCATTCGGAAACTTCCATAAAGCAGACTTTAACGCACTAAGGACGTTCTTAAGCACACTCAGCCTCACATCCGACTCAGTGAAATTGAACTACCTTTCCTCTAAAGCTGCCATTCACGAAGCCGATGAGGCATTTGTTCCTAGAAAACTATGGAAGTTCTCCTTTCGTGCACCGCTTCCGCGGAACATACGCTGCCTTCTTGAAGCACGTTCTCGCCTATTCTCTAAGCATAAGCTAACGGATAGGCCAGAGGATCTAGAGGCCTTTCGCTCTGTACGAAACAGGTGCAAGCGGGCAATCCAGCAACACACCCAACACATACAGTCGAAAATCCTACAGGTAGTTCACGAGAATAAGAATTTTCCTTTCAAGTATATACGACGCCACAGAAAAACTAAGCCCTCAGCGTTTTCTCTGCGGCTTCCCGACGGAGAAACCTCCTCCAACCCCCAAGTGGTTGCCGAGGTGTTCAGAGAATACTACTCATCAGTCTACAATGTGGATCTACCAAACTGGCATCCAATTCTTCCACGGAGACACTTCCCATCCCCGCTTCTGACGGTTGACTTCTCTGTGCTCGACGTTCGGGATCTCCTGTTCAAGATCAATCCATATAGTGCCATGGGACGAGACAAGATCCATCCCCGGATCCTGAAAGAAGCGGCCCTCGGTTTACTGGTGCCTGGTTGATCTGTTTAAACAGACACTTCGGACAGGCACTCTTTCGGAGGCATGGAAAGAGGCCACTGTCTCACCTATATTTAAAACAGGCGATCGTCACTCTCCTGCTAGTTATCGGCAGATTAGCCTTACCAGCATCCCATGCAAGATAATGGAGCGAATGTTCAAACGCACTATCTTTAAGCATTTCTTCTCGAATAACCTTTTCCCTTCGACCCAGCATGGCTTTCTTCCTGAGCGGTCATGCATAACTAACATGTTAATCTTCATGGATAGCCTGACGGAGGCCAAAGACAATGGTCATTCCGGTGCTATCTTCTTCGACTTTGCCAAAGCCTTCGACCGTGTCCCACACGGTCCTCTGTTGCATAAACTAGAAGCCTATGGGATCCAAGGAGAAGTTCTCCGCTGAATAACCTCCTTTCTTGGTAACAGGACTTTCAGAGTAAAAACCGGTTCAGGCCTTTCGTCTCCATCCCCAGTCTCTGTGGGAGTCCCTCAAGGATCGGTACTTGGTCCATTGTTGTTTCTTATTTACATCAATGTTCTCCCCGAGGTTAGTTCTAGCAACCTCCGTAATGCGTTTGACCCCAATGCATTGCGGATCGACCTAGATCGTATAAAGTGCTGGTCAGATGATTGGAGTCTCCCTCTAAACGACAATAAGTGTGCGCACACGTCACTCGGAGGAGACTCCGGGAACCTATTCGCGATACACGGCGCACAAAGTGTAGTAGATTTCACAAAAGTAGACCTCAAAAAAGACCTAGGGATTTGGCTGCTGACTGGTCTATCCTTCTCTTACCACCACCAATTGACCGCCAAAAGGGTATTTGTGACACTTGAGACAATACAAAGAGCCTTTCTCCACATAGACAAGCACGCCTTTTAAACGCTTTACGGAGTCTATGTAAGACCACTGTTCGAGTATGCTAATCAAGTTGTCCACACTGGTTTGAAGAAGGACATACTAGCCATTGGACGTGTCCAGCGAGTAGCCACCAAAATGGTCACTGGCTTACGGCATCTCTCCTACGAGTCTTTACCCATTTGATTATCGAAGACTCCGCGGCGATTCAATTCTTATACACATTCTCTTTAGCACAGGACACGTGCAGCAATTCTTCACCCTAGTGGGTGATAACAGTCGAAGAGGTTACGACACAAAAGCTCTATAAGCTTCGACCCCGGACCTTCCTTAGGCAACAGTCCTTCTGTAGAGTTATCAACTACTAGAGCGACCTTCCACTAGAGGTTGTTAGCTGCCTTTATAAGAACCGTTTCAAAGTGTTATTGGATTCTCACCTAGTTAAGAAACTGTTAGATTGGCATTTTACTGTGTTCTTGACACTTTCTGTAACTCCCAGGAATGGTGGTACACCCGGTTTTCAATGACTGCCTTTCAGGTCAACAGAAAACCACCGGACATCTGAACGAACAAACTGACTGGACCCGGGTAGTTTGGGCCCAGCCTCCAACTTGCTGAACCTCGCTGAAATGTTTTTTCTAACGAGTCAATGGTACCCCTATTTCGGGCAAACGCTGTCGCCCGATGTCTGCACGTTGCCCCAAGGTTGGCCTGCTAGTGTAACGAACAGTCAGAGGGCTTGCATAACACTTTTCTTGTCGCGGCCGCTAATTAATAGTTAATCATCAGTCAGTTTTCACGTGTTAAAGATCTTCTGTCCAACATCACTGTTGCTTCGAAGAATCGTTTTCGAGTGTTGTTTTGGTTTCTGATGACATAAAAACGTTCTAGAAGTTCATGATTTAGAGGCCAACCTTCTAAGCAGTTAACAACGCGAAATTCTACTGCATCTTGCGCATTAGCAAAGTTAGCGGAAGAGCAGGATAAGGAAGGGTGGTGGTCCACGTTTCGGATGGTGTCAGGGCCTCAGTGATGCAACCCCCCCCAACTGGTGGTGGTGCCTGAGTCTTTCTGGCTAGATGTTGCTACCTCTCATACAGTTAGCTTAACCATTGTGCATAGACCAACTACAGTGTCAACACAGTGATCCTTGTCTCCATACACAAATATCCGCCGGGTAGTTACCCAAAAACAATCGAGTGTTGATAACCGGTGAGTTTAATCTTTCGGACTAACTTCCGTCACGATGAGGCTGGAACGCGACGTGGTATGACGGCTTGCACATCTCGATGACCTTTTGGGCTAAACTGGA
>QNGE01010561.1:0-10002 GCA_008508345.1 Paragonimus westermani
GTTCATGTTTGCTTACTGAGAGGAGACAAGTCAGCAAATAACCCGGAGTGTGAAATAAGTTGTGGATAAGAACTGGGTTACCCCTGTTATGTTTGTAACTCAATGAAAATTGAGCTAATTCTGCTAGCCCTCTTGATAGGGGGACTTTTCCGGTTCACATAGCTCTCCTCGTAGCCTGTCTTTGGACACCTTCAATATGTGCAAAATCTTTTTCAGATGAGTATGACAAGCCTGTGTGATTGTCCTCAGGTGTTGTCTGACCAAGAATGTGAAAATCGTGGGAAACATTACACTGCTGAAGGTTCTTCGGGTTTTTCTCGGAGTTAATAGTCAACTACGTTTTAGTGACCATAGCTGCACAATTTGTAGACGGATACAAGCGTTTTATTACTAGGCCTGCAAGTCTTAATCAAATATTGGCACAATAAGCTTGTGTTGACGGGTAGCACTCAACACACTTTTGGTGAGGAATGTGCTTGACCACATTTGTTGACATCGAAAACTACGTTATTTTCCACGGACATTCCACATCGAAGTTGTTGGCACGCAGCAGCATTGGTGATTTCACCATGTTGGGTAGCTTACTAACGGGAAGAATGGGTAACAGTGATCCTGGGATGTATCAGTGCGGAACGCTTCTGTTGGCAGGGAATTCACTCTGAAGACTGTCTATTCCCATTGACATTGAACCTACTGTAAAATATCCGCATCAAGTTTAGTAAGAATGAAGTCAAACGGTTTGGGCATCGTGTTCAACATGTTATTGGTGAACAGATTGAGAGTAACACAAGGTTAGGAGCAAGATGTAATACTCTACGAGGTGGTTGAAACTTAGCGTACCACATATCGCTCCTAACTTTATGTTACTCTCAATCAGTTTATCAGTGGCATTGAACCTACGTTCAATTGAATAATCCTCAACCCACTTTAGTGTGTATTTATCAGACCCATAGTTTGAGAGGTTCCGTGGCAAGGGGCGGCCATCAACTTTGTCCAACACTTTGGAAAAGTCTAGATGAAGAACATTAATATATACTTTTTTCGTAGTAGCCCTCATCCCAAGGTCGCGAGCAATCAGTAGGTCCACAACGCACGGTTGAGGTATCCAGCCTTGGCACAGGGGCAATCATTTAGTAAACTCTCCGTTACTCCAGCGACCACCGGAAACAACGCCGACGATAACCACGTTGCTGAGCCAATTCGGAATCCAGCTTTAAAAACAGGTGTGATTGTGAACTGTTTCGAGGCTTTCGGTCAACCGCCAGCTGACAGGAAGCAATTAAAAAACACTGCCGGCAGTTTCGCCAATCTGGTGGCGCAGCTTTCCAAAAGAACAAAGGTTGTCAGCTCTCAGCAGGGTTTCAAATGAGTTAATAGGTGAGCTAGATTGATTCTAATTTATGACGCTGACATTAGAGCTAACCCAGCTCCGTTACTCTATGTGTGCCCAAAAGTTGCACGTGATCTCCTTTTATGCACATTTACTGTTTTCTGAATGTTGGTTGTTCTCACATCTACTTTGATAGATCCACCAGAGGTTTGAAGGAGCAGACGATGGTGATAATTTTTCAGCAAGCTACCTTGCGTCCGCAAAACTTGCTGCTGTGACACATTTCGGTGTATACTTCCCGAACAGATTTGGATGTGTACTAAAATTAGTCTGCTAGATCACCCTTAGCACTAGACTTCGGATATTATCAGCCTATCAAGTTAATTTACCTACTGAACAAAAATGGAATATTCTGAGTCTTCTCACAAATAGTTTAACGTTTACAGCCTACTGCGGATCACCGTGCACCGTGTCTGTATAGAGCATAGCTAACCAGAGTTTGTTCAGATCATTTGGGTTTGGTCTTAAATCACGATTGTTACAGACGTCTTCGAACCAAGTTCATCACACAAATCGACCGACGGTAAACCCGAATTCAGACTATGCCTGATCAGTGCTTATCTTCGACCTACGTTGCCACCTAACTGGGCTGAGTGTGATATCCGTTTCTTCCTCGTCTGGCATCCACCGTGTGGCTGTTTGCTATCCCTATCGTAGCATTTAACAACCACAGTGTCAATTACTACCCAACGCTGTGTATAATCCACTGTAGAGTTAGTCAGCCACCGACCGTATCCCACCGTGAACTCGTGTGTCTTGGCCACCGTGAATTTGGGTTACTCTTCGGGTTGAAATGTAACACGTGCAATGCACCCCCGTTGGTCTAGTCACTATTGCGTCCTGTCATCTGGGAGTTTCGGTTGTCGAAAATTGAACTCACGACGCCGAAGTCACAAATATGTGCAAACAGTTTTGTTCTCGCTATCCCCAAGTCCATATAGGCACGTAAGTTGGCTTACGTACTCCGTCTGTCTGGCTATTCTCTTTTTAATTCCAAGTCAGCCGGTATCTGATCAGTGTCTTGGTCATTGTTGTTTGCTTGATTTTATCTGTGGTTCTGTGGGTTCTGCCTCGCACGTTTCGTCTTCAGTTCTACTGACCTCCGAACCACTATTCAGTAACTTGGTATAATGTCATTCTGTTAGTGGTTAACTTGGCACTCAAGTGTAGATTACCTAGTAAGTTTGCTTCACATCCTACACTGACGACATGGGGAACTCTGTCACGTATGAACCAAAGTGGTTCAGACATAAGGAAACTGTCAGGTGTTCACTCCACAACTTAACGATCCACCTGTCAAGCAAAAGGACGCCTGTCATCCACTTGATTGCTGTGTCGGAATAATCAGAACGAGATAGTGAACAACCTCAATTTGTTGGAAATACTGTATTATTTTGTTGAGTAGAAAGTGTCTGATTTAACGTTTGCTAGTTCTAGACACATACCATTCGTTACTAATTTCTACAAACTTGACGTGAGTAATTCGGTTGTCCAAATTTAACACACGTTCAAGCTTGTTCTAGTGATTGTTGCCTGTGGAGAAAATTCAATAGATAGTCATTTTCGATTGATCGGCTCTCGTGGACAGTACGTTTACTTGCAGTAGGCTGCTCTGGTGCTCCGAATGGCTGAAAGTTATCCAGCTAGGGGATCGCTCACTTAATCTAATCACCCATAACTGTTTGTAATAAACTGTAATGAAACCTCAAAGATGATTTCCAGTTCGTTTGATCAGCATACCTGTCCAATGTCAGGTTAGCAAAAAAGAAAGCTGTTACCACACACTTTTCTGACGTAGAATTCCCAGTGTGCTACGAAAGACTCACCGTTTGCAGATCGCGGCATTTCCTAATTCGCTGGCGGAATACCACAGAAACCTTGAAATTAACACGTAAGATAGTCCATATATCATATTTCTTGAAGTATATAACTGTGCGTAAGCAAACTAATCACCTCTTGGGTAAGTTGTCAAAGCTGTAACATCGAATGAGCTGTCTGAATTGAGGAACACTGTGCTTCGGTGTATGGATGTGTCCAAATCAAAACAACCTAAAAGAATCTCCCGTTGCTGCCTCAACCGAGTGCAGCTGCGACAATCAAATTCGGGACATCAAACCTAGTTTTCGGTTAATTTTTTTCATCAGAGTTACTTTGGTGGAATGAAGCTAATCTTGAACTCTCACTGATGATGCTAGACATCTATTGTCTGTCCTATGCTGCCGTGCAGTTTTTGTATGATTGATAGACTGTGACCAACCTTCTATGCCACCGGGTATCTTCTAACGTTCACTTTCATCATCTTTTTACTGTTGACCATCTGAAACGGAAACAGTTTCCCACTTCGGATTTGGGTTCTCAAAATTTCAACATAACTTTTGATTAACATATGCTCTCTTCAAGCTATCCTACTACGTAAAGTTCTGTAAAATTCTGTAAAGTTCTTATCCGATGAAACCAACGCCAAACTCCGGTTTTCGATCGAAGTCTAGAAATTCTGGACCTATGAGTTTTGATCCAGTATCAGATACCATCTCCTCTGATAATCCAACGAAAAGAATTGAAAGTAGAAATCTGTACACTAGTTTTCACGTGGCTGCTATTGGCAGGTAATCAGCCTCAAATAGATCATTAAAATAGCCCGCAGTTATTGGTGGTCTGTCTCATTATGAAGAAACACCGTCAGACAATTTCTTTCCTGGTCTTCCCGCTATTCTAGATATCATCATCCGTTCTTTGATTGACAAGGGTTGTGTACTCGGGTACACAATCCTGGATACTGTTCCAGTTATCAGGTCCAAAAACTGGTCCACAAGCTCAGTGACACGATTGTTTACGTCTAATGCGTCCCAACGGGTATTGGAGTTATGCTAGACAAATAAGGTCATCATGTTATTTGCATTTTTAGACGCCTCCGTTTACCAGTGTGAACATGCGCGAACACGGAAGAAAGCAGTGATGATTTCTTGGGCATTCAGCAAACTTCACAAATATTTTTTCTGTGTTCATTTCACTATAGCCACTGAAAATGAAGGCTTCGAATTCGTCTACAGGCCATCACTTGCTAAGCCTCCTGCTGTAATGGTTCAGCGATGGAGTGTTGCTCTGGCTGCACATTCCTACAATATCAGGCACCATAATGAAAAAGTCATTCTTCACGCCAAATATTTATATCTGTATTCTGACTCCGGAGGGATGCTGTCTGAGATTGCTTATTGATCCAACCACTTCCAGCTTCTCGTTCTGAGTTGGTTTGTGACACTGGAAAATAGTACTACCCAATTTTTACTTCGTTACGTAACGGCTGGAACTGCAGTGTCCAACAACTATTTCTCGAATTCTTCAAACGTCGAGATGAACTCTTTTTTACTTCCGACGAATTATTGTGTCTTGGTAATAGGATTGTTGTCCCTCAGACATCACGATCAGTTGTACTTGATAACTTACACTCCGGTCATTTGCGAATTGAAAAGATGAATCCTTTGGCCCGTCTCTCTTGTTGGTGGCCAGAATTGAATGCTGATCTGACTGACACTTTTGAAAGTTGTGCTCAGTTTGTACCCAAAGCGCGATCGCGACCGCCAAAATGGACACCCGGGCCAATGACAACGTGGCAAAAATTACGTGCTATTGTGGTTCATTCTTGGATAACTACGGCTCTTCGACTGTCCTTGTTCCGTATTCACGTTGGCCGGAAATTTGTCTTACGTCGTCAGCAACCGCGGACTTCACCCTGATTGCCTTGCGAGAACGTTCAATCGGGAAAGAGTATTGTGCACTTCGGTCACTGACAATAACACTCATTTTACTGCATAGAAGTCTGAAAACTGGCTGGAAAAGCAGGATGTCGACATTTGCTCACTTGACCAAGACATTCTCAATCCAAGGGTGCCGTGGAGAATTTTGTTTGTATTCTGAAAAGTGCGACCAAGTCGATCAAACCGTCTAATTTTAAAGAACCGCAGAATAGTGTGGATAAGTTCTTGATGTAATTTCGAAATTCTGATCACTCAACGACTGGAAGCAGTCCAGCTAACCTGTCTAAAAACTATGTTTTCTTAATCAATATGCTTAGTTTGGAATCAGCTGAAGTTGTGTGTCATCGTGGCAATGATCTCCAATCATCCCGAGGAGTTGTTCTCGTTTACCTGGTTACTCGAATGTATCGCATACTTGATTTAGATGATGGATTAGTCGTTCGCAGACAAATCGATCAACTTATCAGCAGTTCACCTGTTTCTACCCGAGCAGTGAGTTACTGATACCAATGTTTCTGAGTCTATTCCAGGTTCACGCCCCTCCGTTGGAGATGTTGTTGAAAACAAACCTCCATAGTTGTGATTGCCTGAATGCTTCAGAAATAGACGACGCATAAAGTACAATTCTGAACCTCATTTAAACTGTGGCGAATGTGGTGATTGTCCCTAAACCTACGTCTCATTACTTTTGTTTCATTAAATTGTTGACAGAAAGTTGTACAGTTGAACTCGATAGTTAAATACGTAATCTGCTTAGTTCGGATTTTATTACTACTGCGCTGAAACTAGCTGTAGGGTTAAGCTATGTTACTTTATTCGTTTCTTTACTTCCTGAGTCATGGTAGCAAGTTTTCCTTGTAAAATCAACAGTGCTGCCAAATTAAATGGCCTCTTCCGCACCGAACTTTGGGCGTGTATTATGGATTATCAGAGGAGATGGTATCTGATACTGGATCAAAACTCATAGGTCCAGAATTTCTAGACTTCGATCGAAAACCGGAGTTTGGCGTTGGTTTCATCGGATAAGAACTTTACAGAATTTTACAGAACTTTACGTAGTAGGATAGCTTGAAGAGAGCATATGTTAATCAAAAGTTATGTTGAAATTTTGAGAACCCAAATCCGAAGTGGGAAACTGTTTCCGTTTCAGATGGTCAACAGTAAAAAGATGATGAAAGTGAACGTTAGAAGATACCCGGTGGCATAGAAGGTTGGTCACAGTCTATCAATCATACAAAAACTGCACGGCAGCATAGGACAGACAATAGATGTCTAGCATCATCAGTGAGAGTTCAAGATTAGCTTCATTCCACCAAAGTAACTCTGATGAAAAAAATTAACCGAAAACTAGGTTTGATGTCCCGAATTTGATTGTCGCAGCTGCACTCGGTTGAGGCAGCAACGGGAGATTCTTTTAGGTTGTTTTGATTTGGACACATCCATACACCGAAGCACAGTGTTCCTCAATTCAGACAGCTCATTCGATGTTACAGCTTTGACAACTTACCCAAGAGGTGATTAGTTTGCTTACGCACAGTTATATACTTCAAGAAATATGATATATGGACTATCTTACGTGTTAATTTCAAGGTTTCTGTGGTATTCCGCCAGCGAATTAGGAAATGCCGCGATCTGCAAACGGTGAGTCTTTCGTAGCACACTGGGAATTCTACGTCAGAAAAGTGTGTGGTAACAGCTTTCTTTTTTGCTAACCTGACATTGGACAGGTATGCTGATCAAACGAACTGGAAATCATCTTTGAGGTTTCATTACAGTTTATTACAAACAGTTATGGGTGATTAGATTAAGTGAGCGATCCCCTAGCTGGATAACTTTCAGCCATTCGGAGCACCAGAGCAGCCTACTGCAAGTAAACGTACTGTCCACGAGAGCCGATCAATCGAAAATGACTATCTATTGAATTTTCTCCACAGGCAACAATCACTAGAACAAGCTTGAACGTGTGTTAAATTTGGACAACCGAATTACTCACGTCAAGTTTGTAGAAATTAGTAACGAATGGTATGTGTCTAGAACTAGCAAACGTTAAATCAGACACTTTCTACTCAACAAAATAATACAGTATTTCCAACAAATTGAGGTTGTTCACTATCTCGTTCTGATTATTCCGACACAGCAATCAAGTGGATGACAGGCGTCCTTTTGCTTGACAGGTGGATCGTTAAGTTGTGGAGTGAACACCTGACAGTTTCCTTATGTCTGAACCACTTTGGTTCATACGTGACAGAGTTCCCCATGTCGTCAGTGTAGGATGTGAAGCAAACTTACTAGGTAATCTACACTTGAGTGCCAAGTTAACCACTAACAGAATGACATTATACCAAGTTACTGAATAGTGGTTCGGAGGTCAGTAGAACTGAAGACGAAACGTGCGAGGCAGAACCCACAGAACCACAGATAAAATCAAGCAAACAACAATGACCAAGACACTGATCAGATACCGGCTGACTTGGAATTAAAAAGAGAATAGCCAGACAGACGGAGTACGTAAGCCAACTTACGTGCCTATATGGACTTGGGGATAGCGAGAACAAAACTGTTTGCACATATTTGTGACTTCGGCGTCGTGAGTTCAATTTTCGACAACCGAAACTCCCAGATGACAGGACGCAATAGTGACTAGACCAACGGGGGTGCATTGCACGTGTTACATTTCAACCCGAAGAGTAACCCAAATTCACGGTGGCCAAGACACACGAGTTCACGGTGGGATACGGTCGGTGGCTGACTAACTCTACAGTGGATTATACACAGCGTTGGGTAGTAATTGACACTGTGGTTGTTAAATGCTACGATAGGGATAGCAAACAGCCACACGGTGGATGCCAGACGAGGAAGAAACGGATATCACACTCAGCCCAGTTAGGTGGCAACGTAGGTCGAAGATAAGCACTGATCAGGCATAGTCTGAATTCGGGTTTACCGTCGGTCGATTTGTGTGATGAACTTGGTTCGAAGACGTCTGTAACAATCGTGATTTAAGACCAAACCCAAATGATCTGAACAAACTCTGGTTAGCTATGCTCTATACAGACACGGTGCACGGTGATCCGCAGTAGGCTGTAAACGTTAAACTATTTGTGAGAAGACTCAGAATATTCCATTTTTGTTCAGTAGGTAAATTAACTTGATAGGCTGATAATATCCGAAGTCTAGTGCTAAGGGTGATCTAGCAGACTAATTTTAGTACACATCCAAATCTGTTCGGGAAGTATACACCGAAATGTGTCACAGCAGCAAGTTTTGCGGACGCAAGGTAGCTTGCTGAAAAATTATCACCATCGTCTGCTCCTTCAAACCTCTGGTGGATCTATCAAAGTAGATGTGAGAACAACCAACATTCAGAAAACAGTAAATGTGCATAAAAGGAGATCACGTGCAACTTTTGGGCACACATAGAGTAACGGAGCTGGGTTAGCTCTAATGTCAGCGTCATAAATTAGAATCAATCTAGCTCACCTATTAACTCATTTGAAACCCTGCTGAGAGCTGACAACCTTTGTTCTTTTGGAAAGCTGCGCCACCAGATTGGCGAAACTGCCGGCAGTGTTTTTTAATTGCTTCCTGTCAGCTGGCGGTTGACCGAAAGCCTCGAAACAGTTCACAATCACACCTGTTTTTAAAGCTGGATTCCGAATTGGCTCAGCAACGTGGTTATCGTCGGCGTTGTTTCCGGTGGTCGCTGGAGTAACGGAGAGTTTACTAAATGATTGCCCCTGTGCCAAGGCTGGATACCTCAACCGTGCGTTGTGGACCTACTGATTGCTCGCGACCTTGGGATGAGGGCTACTACGAAAAAAGTATATATTAATGTTCTTCATCTAGACTTTTCCAAAGTGTTGGACAAAGTTGATGGCCGCCCCTTGCCACGGAACCTCTCAAACTATGGGTCTGATAAATACACACTAAAGTGGGTTGAGGATTATTCAATTGAACGTAGGTTCAATGCCACTGATAAACTGATTGAGAGTAACATAAAGTTAGGAGCGATATGTGGTACGCTAAGTTTCAACCACCTCGTAGAGTATTACATCTTGCTCCTAACCTTGTGTTACTCTCAATCTGTTCACCAATAACATGTTGAACACGATGCCCAAACCGTTTGACTTCATTCTTACTAAACTTGATGCGGATATTTTACAGTAGGTTCAATGTCAATGGGAATAGACAGTCTTCAGAGTGAATTCCCTGCCAACAGAAGCGTTCCGCACTGATACATCCCAGGATCACTGTTACCCATTCTTCCCGTTAGTAAGCTACCCAACATGGTGAAATCACCAATGCTGCTGCGTGCCAACAACTTCGATGTGGAATGTCCGTGGAAAATAACGTAGTTTTCGATGTCAACAAATGTGGTCAAGCACATTCCTCACCAAAAGTGTGTTGAGTGCTACCCGTCAACACAAGCTTATTGTGCCAATATTTGATTAAGACTTGCAGGCCTAGTAATAAAACGCTTGTATCCGTCTACAAATTGTGCAGCTATGGTCACTAAAACGTAGTTGACTATTAACTCCGAGAAAAACCCGAAGAACCTTCAGCAGTGTAATGTTTCCCACGATTTTCACATTCTTGGTCAGACAACACCTGAGGACAATCACACAGGCTTGTCATACTCATCTGAAAAAGATTTTGCACATATTGAAGGTGTCCAAAGACAGGCTACGAGGAGAGCTATGTGAACCGGAAAAGTCCCCCTATCAAGAGGGCTAGCAGAATTAGCTCAATTTTCATTGAGTTACAAACATAACAGGGGTAACCCAGTTCTTATCCACAACTTATTTCACACTCCGGGTTATTTGCTGACTTGTCTCCTCTCAGTAAGCAAACATGAAC
>QNGE01010562.1:0-10000 GCA_008508345.1 Paragonimus westermani
CAGACGTATTATCGAAGCATTTGAAGGGAGTGATCAACGCGCTCCCCTTCGTAAATGTGCTAGTGCGGATATGACTCAGGTTAAAAAGAGGATGTGTTCTGATTAGCTTCAACACGAACAAAATCTGTGGCTCTACCTGTCTTTCGAATTAGGTTGGTCTCAGTTCGTATTGGATTAACCTGAGGCAGATGGCCTGATTAAGAGATGAATCATGAATTCTCACTGTGTGTTCCTAGGGATGGTTTTACAGCTTCAAATTATTGGTTATGGTTGACATACGTTTATCGGATAGTCAACACGATGAAGGCCAACAGGATTCTGAGACCCCCTAATAGGACCCATAATAGGACTACAGTGCTGGCGTGTGTCACTCTGGAGATTATTTTTTCTAGTAACCTAAAAAGCCGAATAGTCAGAGTAAAACAAGTAATGTAAGGAATCAAGATTAGTCGAATTTGAAACTGGACTCAAAATACACAAGTGGTCAACTGGTTTCTGTTCTGCTGGAAATCAAAGACTGCTGATGATCGGGTGATGTAAGGGCTGCTACATAGTGAAGTAGTCAAATTACCTTCTTGACAGTCATCGAGTCTCATCCATATCCGGTCTCAAAATTACTGTGAGCCCAATGGTAGAATTCATGATGGACATTGACGAGAATATACTGATTCTAAAGAAAGTGGAAATCTAGTAATCAAGGCTAAACTTTCCTAACACTTACCCCCTAACTACTAGTTAGTTTTACACTGACCTGTAGCTGTCCAATGAGGGACTGATGGCAAGCACGATTTATTAATGGCTGTATAAAAATGTGATCATAATTAGACAGTGCTAGCTTTACGTAGAATTTCTATTATCCGAAGAGGTTCAAAATGGGACTGACAAACTGTGTGTGGTATTTCATTCGTAACATGTAAAAAGGATGTCACGTTTGTACATAAGTATACCGCGGTGAACAGATGGATGAAACCAACCAACAATAGCCTTCACTGTGCTTCATTTAGCGTAGGGCTTCTGTGTTGCCCTCGTAACAGTGTATAGAAACCTGCTTGGTAATCGTTTGACCATCACAGTCGATAATCACGTTGATAAGAACAAACGAATGTGCACAGTAATCAACATGGTCAATTGTTAAGATAGTGTGAGAAACTTTCGGTGTTCATAATTCTGAATAAATCAGTACGAGGTGAATAGGGGGAACATCGTGAAGGTTTCTGTCTGAATGAACGAACAGCTATGACAGTAAGCGAACAGTCGTCACAAATTTTTAAATAAAGCTTGCTAGATTGCAACTGAGAGGAGATATCTTAAAGCCAAAACCTATCATTTTTTGTTAGTTTTTCTGCCAATAAAATGCACGGGATGGAATCTAGATTAAATCAACAATGAGTAGGTATGTGGTTTTGTGGAGTCAATTATTGTGAAACTGGCAGCTGTTGTGAACGGTACCAGACAAGGTTACTCCATCCCCGGTTACCTTTTTTAAAAAAAAGATTTCTTTTAACAGTGTTGTAAGGAAACTATGAGCAAAACTGCCACATTTCTGTTAAAAAGTATGGTTTCCATTGATGCTCTGTCCTACAGTTTCAGTATAGCAATCGTTCGGAGAAGTGCATGGTCGTCTTCGGTGCCTTGTGTAGCATTGGGGTTGGTGCAGGTGATCCTGTATTGTTCTTTTTGTTCGGGGATGTGGTGAACGATTTGAGTGCGTCCGGAACGGGCTTTACACAAAACATCAACCGAACTGCAATCTGGTTTGCAGTACTCGCGGTGATTGTTTTCGTTGTGGGATTTTTACAAATGTTCCTCTTACACTATTCGGCAATCCGTCAGACAAAACGTATACGCAAACTGTATTTTCGAGTACGTTTCTTTGTTTGTCATTTGATTGCAACCTGACCTATCAATTTTTTTAACAAACATGATTTTTGTGTGTAAAGAAGGTAAGGTAACGGTAATCAGCTCATTCGCATTGTTCGAACTACCGGCTTACAACTCATCTTTACCAAGAAACCTGTATGGGAAGTTACCAATAAGGCACCACAAATTTGTCGAAAACATTGCTAAAGTTTACAATTTAATGTATACGGCAGTGTGGCGAATGAAAGTGAGCAGTTTTATTTTTCAACATAATGCCCACAAACCGAAAAACGCTTGTATTATCGTCCACATAACCGCTCGAGTGTAACTGATTGCACGTTCAACCAGTTCTCTGCGTATGGAAGTGAAAGACTTGCTGTTTATCTGAAGCCTGGAGATTGAGAATTGGAAAAAGTCATAGGGGGCAGGCCTGCGAAATAAGACTGGCGGGGAAAATCCTAGCAATCCACAGCTACGAATTGCAGCTTCTGACGTCCCACCCGTGTGAGTTAGAACATTTACTGAACAATCAACTGTTCCGTGTGTTTTCCCCCAAACGATTTTTCTTTAATCGAGTATGGGAAATATCAAATAGACGTTGTAAGCACACATGGTTTCTTCCATATGTGACACCCGATCATCTGAAGCTACAACGAACCAGAAAATAATACACGTGATCCCACAGGCACAGGAATGAAATTTGAACGTTTTGAGATATGCAGAGATATTCCTCGGACTATTCTTCTGGTTTAAAGGTCATAAGGGTAAACCCATGTGTGCAGTGTCTAGTCGGTATTTGAAATGATCTCTGTTTATCTGTGTCGGCTACAGCCTTGGCTCAGTTTAGACTCCGGAGTAATAAGTCTAGACAAATGCATGCACTTTCTTGAAGAACAGATGTTCACAACTGAGGTTTTACACGGCATCACCAAGCCAATTTTCAGAACGTTTGCCGCACCACGCGTTCATACGCGTCAGCATATTTTTTTAAAAATAACTCTTCCATACGATGTACTAACTGTATTAACAAACGTTAAAGTTTAGGAGCTTGTACACCGAGTTAGGATCACAGATGAGTGTAGTGTGGAAGTTCAGAGTTTTCTGCATAATGGCTAGGATCTAAACGTTTTGGAAAGTCTCTTGGTTTATCACAGGAGTGATGAGCACAACAGTGACAGATCTAGTACATGCGCCTAAATAGAGTAAACGCAACCCCCCCCAATGGTGGTTGATATTTCTAGCATACTGGTATACTACGGTGGAGTTAAAGTCAGCAGATCACTTCCTGGACATCCAGTAGAGAACTCTTCGGGGGTACTCCTGAAATTTTGAGAAACCCTTGATCAACAGTTACAATCCCACTAAAATATGATCTACACAGTGCGCAACACCATGAAGAACAGTCATTATTCAGTTGACTGAAAATAGGTTTTGAACAGTGGCTATCCGTGAGATAAGCCTCAAGTCGGTAGTATCCACTGCTTTAGAGGTAGTCGTTTTCTAAAGGTCGCCAGAAATGCGTTGACCTTTTCAGTAGGATTGATCGAATCTTTAATTTCTGAAAATCGTCAAATATCTATTAACATACTCAGGCTTGAAACTAGCACCACACTCTGTAATGTGTGTACGACTTTTTCAATGTTCAAAACTGAATTCGGAAACAGCTGTATTCGAAAAGTGTGTGGACCTGTATTTTGTGTCTTAGATGTAGACTTCAAAGGAGCATGATTCTCCAATGCACCTCACCTCAGGGGCAGTAGTTCACAGCGACTATGTATTTCTGTGTTTCTCTAGTAATGTCTTCGACAACGTGCTCGATATCATCCAGGTTGGTTCATCTTCACAAAGATCCACAATCGGGGATACGCCCAAGGAGTCAACCTGTTAACGAACAGTACACCATAATGACAGAGTTGTTTACAAATATATATATATATATATATGTATGGCTATGCCAGATTTATATGTTAAGTGCCTTCCATCCTCGAAATACAATTAATCTGGTAGTTAAGACAGACGGGTGTCAGCCAGTCGGCACAGCATTTGAGCAAAATCGCCCGTGTGACGCTACCCTGAATGGTCTCATGACTCGTTAGTTCTTCATTAGCTTTGTACTGCTCCACTCCTAGTAAACCGGATTCGAGTAAATGAATCACAAGGACTACAAGATATATATATACTGCAATGGTTTATTAACAAGTCTGAATAACTCATGAATAGCCTCAAAACGTAATACTACAAATATTAAACCCATTTCCAGATTTGGTAGGCCCAAGATTAGGCTGCATGCATTTGATCACTAGCGGTCAATTTCCATAACAACACATTCGTGTACATTCTGAGACATTTTAACAACAAAGAAAGTACTAGATGAGCAAGCACTTACAAATTTGTGTGCACGGTCTGAGCAGTAACTGCACCAGACCCACGTACACCTGAGTCGCAAAGGAAATGCGACATTAGACAGTTGTGCAGACACAAAGAATTTCCGAAGGTGTCAATGAAAATGCGAATATTTTGGGACGTGACCTTATACAGTGTTCCCAGTCACTACCAAGCATCTTTCGTGAGACCTACTAGTGGCTTCACACAAACAAGCGTCTTCTCAGAACCGTCCTCTTTCGTACTGTAACGTTTTCACAATATGCAGAAAATACTTACTTGTGTGGAATTTTATCTGTAAAAATATAACAAATTTTGGGGTTCTTGTTTCACACTCGTCTTCAGGCTGTGCTACGACAGGAAATCGCATGGTTTGACCGTCAGGCCTCAGGTACCTTGATCTCCCAACTCTCTCAGAATATTGACCAAATTGAGAAAGGCATTGGCAGCAAATTTGGTTTGGTTCTGCAATACTTGGCCACATTCGTAGTCGGTGTTGTGATTGGATTTATCAAGGGCTGGAAGTTGTCTTTAGTGGCTATAGCGATGTTACCTCTGAATTTGGTCGCCTTTGGTGTGTTCGCTTTCGTCATGAAACGTTTCTTCTCAAAGGAACTACTTGCCTATGGACAAGCTGCAGCCATAGCAGCGGAGGTCCTCGGAGCGATTCGTACCGTAGTCGCATTCGGTGGAGAGGAAAAAGAACACAAACGTTATGCTGAAAAGCTCAGTGATGCTGAAAAGGTTGGCATTAAAAAGTCTACAGCGATCGGATCAGGTAAGTGATTCATAATAAAACTATTTGGGTTTTTCGTAAAAGTGGCAGGGAAAACTTCGAGAAAAAGTCTAGCAAATGGTCACATTAAACTTACATACAGCAGATGCATACAACAAACTGTAAGTGACTTCTGATGGTTGGGAACAGTGGTGGCGTTGTTTGTAGCTCGGGTTGATGGTTTTGGTATTGTTATGTTCGCCGAGCGTGGCGAACATATCAATACCAAAAGGTTGTACTCACTCCAACGGATGAATTTCTTTCCTAGAAAGAGATTAGAAAGTTTGAATATGTAACTCAGGCGAGGGTGTGTCAGTAAAATGCACATCAAGAGAAAGTTGTTTAACTGGAATGTACCAACGCATCCAAAAAGTATCGCAAGAGTCACGTTAACTCTTTTCACACTTAAGGTGTAGTTAACAGCTCTTAAATAACCGTTTCTATGCCTTGCTTGCAGGTGGCATTAGGAAGTTTTTTTAATCCTCCAGATGGTATTTCGCACCTAAGGAATAGCCCACGTACACTGATTTATATTGGATAATGTTGACTGAAAGCCAGCCCGTTGTCAATCAGCGATACAAAGTTCCAGGATCATTCTGAAGCGTTCTCCTTTAAATAACACTACTCCTTATTTGCCACATTTCCGTGTCGCCAAAATATGATAGTATTGGACAGCTTACTAGGTGTGATAATTCGATGAATAATGACAAAAACAAACGGTTAAAACATCAGTTTTTCAAGTGACCTGTGAGCCATAGAAGTATAGGCCCATTAGCATAATGCTGTTGAATATGTTTAAAAGTAGAATTGTATGAGTGACCCTGTCGCTGATTTTGAAAAAGCCTAAACAGACGACAATTACTGGCTTACTTCCGTGAACCACTACAGTCCGTTAATTCTTGGCTTCAGTTAAATTAGTTGAAAATCCCCGTAGAGATCATGTAAAACAATTTTGGTTCCAGAGAACAGAACTGTTTTCGATAAATTCTTATCTTAGGCTGGTACAATTGTATATAAAATCAAGTAACAACAACGGAACTGATTGGTAGGAAAATGGGACGAGGGTAAGGCGATTGGGTACAACACAAACACGATCTGGTTGTGGTTATGGTCACAAGGTTTTAGGAAGTCAGTGTTAATTGGGGTAAGATGGGGGAAGAGGGATCAAATTGCCTTGTGAGCTGAGTGAACGTGTTTGGCCACGGTAATCCAAGGTGTGAACGAAGTGTTTTTGAACACACAAATCCGGTTGACGTAATCGGATTGCGACCGCCTCGACTATAGACAGGATGCGCCACTTGTCCTTTCGTGACGCGGCTGCAGGGGCACGGTAGATAATGTGAAACGCTCTATCCGTGTCTGTGTGTCGGTCACAGTCCACTAGGTGGGCCAGAATGGATGAGTTAATGTTCTTTGTGATTCCGGAGCGAAGCCGTGCCGGGCAGTGTTCACGAATTATTTCCGATGAACGCCTAGTGGTGCGCCCAATATATGCTGAACCACATGAACAGTCGAATGAATAAATCATCATTAGTCAAGCATGGAAAGCCCTTTTGAAAACCAGACTGTGACGTACGGTGTAGAATATAAGCCACCAAATGGCCGACGGTTATCCTTTCCAAAACCTTTGAGACAATAGTTAACAAGCAGTCTGACCTGTGGTTCACAGGCTGATTGGAATCACTCACCCTTCGAAAGCGTTGGACACGTCGTGGGACTTCTAGTCCTTCAGAAGCTTGCCTTTTTCTGTGGAATAACTATTGTCGTCCAATTCACAACCGTTTGATGTAGTTATGTGACTAATTGCTCTTGATTTCTTCTCGCTTGACAACCATGATGGTATAAAATGTTATGTAATTGGCCCGATGATGAATAACCGAAAACAGACTGTTCGCCAAAATCACCTTTGTCTTCTAATGAACTATTCACCCAATGGTCCAGCCTTCTGTCCTAATACGTTTTCTACTACTACCACGGAATTAAGAATAAAATCAGGTAATTTTTTGTGAAAAAACTTTTCTAGCATTTGTGAAAGGATGCACAACTGGTTGGTAACCGTTGTGATATCACGAAGGTTAGCTGAAAAAACAGTTCAGTTGTATACCATAGACGTTTACAGGTCAATGTAGAAAGCTACACCATCATCTGTTCTGCATTGACACTCCTGGCGAAAATGTCACTCCTCATCTTTCACACTAAGTTAATTCTGGATTTCCGTGATGGTTGAAGTCGCTAGTTTTGCTGCGCCACAATGTTCCAGGAGCTCCTCAATTCTGCTGGCAAGGGAGGCAGCGATAATATAAAAACACAATAACAACCCACTACTCCTGACGAAATGACAGAATCGCCGTTCAAACACCAAACCACTAGACCATGGGATAACAAAAGGTATATAAATTGCCGTCCTCGAAACCACGAACTGTAATTATGTGAACGGTAAATCAGACAACTTTCCGCTTCCTACGGAACATCCTGTTGAACTGCTTTGCGTCGTTGTAGATGCTGATTAACGTGTGAAAAAGCAGACACGTTGACCGACTTCAGCCCATGAAAGAATAAACTAAAGTTAAGGAAAGTAAATCCAATCTGTTCGCTCTCGTCAGCTAGACATGTTTGTGGGCAGAATTGAACCAGTAAATTTTGTGCCGAGACTCAAGTCTTTTGCTCACTAGGTCACAGATGCTTGAGAATTGTCCGAGTCAGTGATCTACCAATGAGTATTACGACCATGTGCAGTGATACATGAGAACCTGAGGTAAACTGTGGTAAATCAGACCGCTGGAATGCTGGTGTATAAAATACACTGTTCCTTTTATGAATATTTCATTGACTTCGCACACCACTTCATATGTTAAAACAATAACCATTTGTCCCGAACTGTCGGCCATATTTGTTGGGTAAAACAAACTTATGTATGAAAGTCTCTGTATGTACACTAAGCAATTCGACATGAATTAAATACACATATCATAGAGGAGTGTTAATAACAACAGCAAACTTAGTATAATTTGTTTCCGTGTATACACATTCAATTCTGTTAAATTTTCTTTCACCTAGCAACCGGATTTTTGGGGATGGTGATTTTTGCTTCAGCAGCTTTGATCTTCTGGTATGGAATCAAACTGATAATTGAAGAGGGTTACGAGGATGGCGCAGTAATTATTGTAAGTCTTCATTAGCGCATCATTCGATCGAAATTGGAACAGTGGCATCAGAGGCGTATTGATTACGTGAAGCTGTGCATCAAAACTGGAAGTGTGATCACGCCTGCCTGGGCTGACAGCACACATGTTTAGCTGACGTGTCTTTATTGATCCATTTCGATTAGGTATTTGACTGTGTTGTGGGTTACTTATTAGAAATTCGAGCCACTGGATTGTATGTGTAAGGTTTGCGAGCTGAGAAAAGTGACGCGGTAAACATTCATCCGGTTGTTATTGCTTAGACAAGTAACCTGCACTTATGCGGTTTTCAAAAGCAACTTTTATACCAGAGGAAATGAGCATCTTTAGACTGATCCTGAAGTCGCCATTTCAGCGCAAATTTGTAATAATGATCTTTTTCCAGCCTTCTTTGAAACCCACACATAGTGGGGACTTAGTTAAAATGGAGGTATCTGCCTCATGAGTTTTGTGTACCATAGCCAGTCAGCCGGTGAGTAGGATGTATTATATAAACACCTAATTCAGTTAACATAGTGATCGTTTCCAAGTTGTACATTACTCACAAATTCACGATGACCTCATTCAACTGTGATGTCCCTATCGGTGTGCAACTATCTGCAGCGCGATGATTTATCCCCTACTGTACACCTTCAAAATGTACGCTGGGGAAAAACCATATTGATAGGCCAGTTTTTGAGTTAGTTTCCCTACTATAGGTTCTAAAGTGATAATCCCCATATTACGCCATGGGGCCAACATTCATCTGAATATTTAAAATTATTTCTGTATGGTTTTGTTCTAATTTTTTCAATAGCAGGCGTATACAAAGTAGCGATGACAAAAATCCGTAGAAATACTCCGCACACAGCTGTCTTGACACTATAGTATAACCATTAAATATATACCCCTATAACAGTCGGAGACAGTCTTCTTACTACATGCATGATCAAAGTAACAAACGTGCTTTTGATGAACATCTTTGCCGGCTTACCGTCTATTAAAAAGGTATTGATAAAGTTCTCATTATTTACATAAAACTGAGAAAATAGGTACCCTTAAATATTACAGAATGGGTGAAAATGGATAGTTCTTATGGTGGCTACGTGAGTATCATGATCAGTGTGTATTCATATTCACATCCTTCAGTTCAGTCGAAAACGTTACTGAACACGATTCATAGCCTGACAAAGTTCTGTGCACATTAGCAAGTACACAGCACAGAGGTGAACTATGAAGATGAATCTATGCTGTGTTGTACAACACTAGTCAAAACCATCGCTACTGTAAGCGTGTTGAGCGGATATACGAATCTGTCAGTAGAGGTGATCACCAACATCTTACAACTGCCCGGCATATCATAACGACCAGGGCTTATCAGTTGCGTGAACAGTTGTGAATATCTACGTGAGATCCGCTTGGTGACGGCTCTCCAACAGGTGACAAACGATCGTTGATACCTGTGATCTGCATGGGGGTTGTTGTGCACACACAGGAATGTTAGCTTGTACCTGCTCCACATGATCCGAGATCCAAAACTTAGGCTGCCGCTTCGTCATGCTAGTTTTTGATCTGGTAACTACGCGAAAATAGGAAGTGTGGATTCTGGCGAACGTTGGCAACGATGGTTTTGGAACTCATGAAAGTTCACACGTCATCTACGACACTGAAATCAAATAATCGATGAGTACATCAATACAAATCTACTTGGGCCACCCATTTCAAAGACTGATGTAGTATGACTACATCTTTCATTCACCTCAAATGTAAAATTCGACTTACAATACAAAGGGTGTAGGCAAACTGATGGTGTAGCCTTGAG
>CM017921.1:0-20273 GCA_008508345.1 Paragonimus westermani
GCCGACTAAGGCGGTGATTCTCTTGGCGGCCGGTGTCTTGGCGAGGTTATTCGGGCGATTTGTTGGGCGCCTGGTTTAGGGGCTGAGGAATGAGATGATTACCTTTGTACAATTCTTGAGTGTTTCTTGTGGCTCTTTTGAGATTTTTCTTTTGGAAGCTTGTCGGAATTTTTTTCTTGTTCGGGTTGGCGGCTCTTTCTGGAGTTTTGTTGATTCGTGAGGTGATGTCCTATAAGTCTCATTACGAGTTCGGGTTTTGGCTTTTCATCGTTAGGGAGATTGCAATATTTGTAACTTTGTTCGTGATGTGTTTGTGGAGAATGGATGGAGCGACGGAGCCGATTTCGAGGGTGATGGAACTTCCTCTGTTGGGCTCTTTTTTGTTGATAGGTTCTTCGGTTACTGCTACGACATATCATCATTGCCGGGGTTTGGAGTTTAGTTGAGTGTTTTTGCTTGTGACGATTCTCCTTGGTTTGAGGTTTGTGGTGTTACAGATTCTTGAGTTCTATGAGTGTGAGTGTGATGTGCTTAGGGATGTTTACTACGCTGGTGCGTTTTGTACGGTTGGTTTACACTTCAGACATGTTTTTGTGGGGGTGGTTGGATTGTTGACTCTGATAACATTGGGTGCGAAAGTTGTTAAGCAGTGCTATGTTAAAGTTGTGGTTTGGTACTGGCACTTTGTGGATTACGTTTGGTTGTTTGTGTTTCTCCTGCTTTACCTTTTGTAAGCTTCCTCCTTAGGTTAATCTAAACTATCGATTTGTGGGGTCGGAGATCTGGTTTGAGAGGGGGAAGAGATGTTATCTGTTTTGCGTCATAAAGTAGTGGATTTGCCTACGAATCTGTCATTGAATTATTTTTGGTGCGGGGGTTTTATGATCAGGAGGTTTTTAGCCTTGCAGCTTATTTCTGGGGTGGTTCTTTCTTTACTTTATGTTGCTGACTCTGAGATGAGATTTGGGTGTGTGTTGGATTTTACGAAAGAGAGGTTGTTTGTGTGGCTAGTTCGCTATCTTCACGTTTGGGGGGTTACATTTATCTTTGTCCTGTTTTTTGTGCACATGGGGCGAGCGCTGTACTATTCGAGGTATAGAAAGGTGGCCGTTTGGAATGTTGGTTTTGTTCTGTATCTTTTGATGATGATCGAGGCGTTTTTGGGCTACATTCTGCCTTGACATCAGATGTCTTACTGGGCTGCGACGGTTTTGACGTCTATCCTGAATAGTATTCCCATTGTGGGGTCGAGCCTTTACACTTTCATTGTGGGGGGTTTTGGGGTAACGAATGCTACGCTGGTTCGTGTGTTTTCTGCGCATGTTTGTTTAGCGTTCGTTATCGTTGGTTTTAGGGTTATTCACCTTTTCTATCTTCACAAGGGGGGTTCCAATAAACCACTGTTTATCTCTGGCGGTTACAGAGATGTTGTGTTGTTTCACAGGTTTTTTACGAATAAGGATGGTTTGTTGCTGTTATTCTTGCTTGGATTATTAAGTGGGTTGATGTGGGTCTGTCCAGACATGGTGTTGGATGTTGAGAGATACCTTCAAGCGGATCCTTTGGTTACTCCCGTCTCGATAAAGCCGGAGTGGTACTTTTTGGCGTTTTACGCGATGCTTCGTTCTATTGAATCGAAGGTGGGAGGCCTAGTGCTAGTGTTGGTTTTTCTCTTTATCCTGTGATTACCTAGTTTCAAAGGGTCGTGTTGCTATTTTTTAGGCCGTCAGTATGTCTTTTGAGGGTTGTCTGCCATGTTTTCTTTACTCAGGTATCTGGGGGCTTGTCACCCGGAGGATCCTTACATTTTGGTTAGTAAGCTTTGTGGTTTGCTCATTGTAGTTTTCTTGTTTCTGTTTAAGGGATTGTGGGTGGTACCACACTCTTATGGTGTTCCCCTTGGTGGGGAGTTCGCGCACTAGGTTTGGGGGTTAGGATGGGAGTCTTGTTGGTAGGAAGTTTTGTGGTGCTGTGCGGATTTGTCTTGTCCCTCTCACGTTTTTTAAATTGTTTGATAGTTGTTGAGAATTTTAATGTCCTTTTGCTTTTCTCGGCGATGTATCAGCAGTGGAGAGAGAGCCATGTTTTGTTCATTGCCTTGATGGTGATTTTCACTGTTGAGGTGGTTCTAGGTTTAGTGGTACTTACTCGGTTGTGAGATTTGGGACGTTTGATCGGATTGGTTGGTTGATAGGTTTTGGGGTTTCTAGTGTGATTCTGTTTGTTCTTAAGGGTTTATGTATCTCTCTACCGAGATGTTTGTGGATGACTGAGAGGTTTTGTTTTGATGTCTCGAGACTTTACCTCAGTGGCTTATCGTTGGTGTTGTGCCTGTCTCTGGTTTTTTGGCAGAGGTGTTTTAGTGGAGTGGGGCTGTTTATGATTTTTTTAAGGTTGTGTTGTTCGATTTTTAGGTACTGCTGCGCGCACTCCTTGGGGTTTTGGGTCTTTTATGAGGGTGCAATATTGCCGCTGCTGTTTTTGTTAGTTCGGGAGTCGCCTTATTCGGAGCGTTATGTAGCGTCTTGATATCTGCTGGGGTATGTGGTTTTGACGAGGCTTCCGATGCTTTTGTGTTTGTTTTACCTCTCTGTGGAGGCCGGTAGATTCAAACTATGCCATTGGGAGGGTGTCTCCGCCAGGGGCTTCGCGGTTGTCCTGTTGTTGTCGGTCCTATTCATAACTAAGGTTCCGTTGCCGCCGTTTCATGTTTGATTACCTATCGTTCATGCTGAGGCGAGAAGGCCTGTGTCTGTGTGTTTGAGGGGTTATGTGATGAAGCTTGGGTTATTAGGGGTTTACCGATTTTGTTCCTGGTTGTTACCGAGGCATATTTTCTCTGTTGTTTACCTAAGGGTTGGTATGGTGCTCGCGCTTCTGTTCTTTTTTAGGGCTTCTCGGGAGTTGGATGGGAAGCGTTGGTTGGCATTCATGAGACTGGCACATATCTTGGTGCCTGCTGTGTGTTTCTGTGTGAGGGGGTTTAATGGGTTGGGCCTTTCATTTTTGTACTGTGTGGGACATGGTGTCTCCGCTGGGGTGACGTTCCTTTTCTTGTGATTGGCTTATGAGGTGTCAGGTAGTCGTAACTGGGCTGTGTTGAAGTTTAGGCTTTCTGGAAGGTTGCTGATGCGCTTTTTGGCGGGGTCTTGCCTTTGTACTGTAGCTTCTTTACCACCCACGGTGCAGTTTTTCTGTGAAGTTCATACGTTGTGGGAAGCGGGACCTGTTGCGGTTAGGTTTGTTCTTGGTCTTTTTTGCTATCTGTTTTGTGGAGGCTTAATACCGATTTTTGTGTTAAGCGGGTTGTTAACCCGACATTACAGTGTTAGTTTTGGAAGTGGATATGCTTTCAGGGGGCTGTCCTCCATGTTGTTTCTCTTGTTGTGGAGTTTTATCTTGTTCTTGGTCGGGTAAGGAGGATGTACAGTTTGGTGTTTGTCGGCACGTTATGTTTTGGTCATAAGGGGAATTAGATGTTAGCTGTAGAGGGTCTTTCACCTAGCTTACGTTATAAAGCATCAGTTTGAAGAGCTGAGGAAATGCGATGTTGACATGGGGAAGGGCCGGTGGGGAGATAAGTTAGGTTGTAAACTGCATGACTCATATTCATGTAACACGGTTCTCGTTTTCCCCTATGCGTGTGACTCGGTTTAAAGGTGTTAAAGGCTTTCTTGGGGGCTTAACAATAGGGGGGGCTAGAGATGTTGCTTATCGTGCCATGTTGTACGGTCTCTTGTTCTGTTTCTTAGGACTTCGGTTTCCGTACTTGTTTGATTTAGTGAGGTTCGGCGCGTTCTTAGTTTTTGCAATATTGCCCCTTTTCTTGGCGCTGTTTTTTTCTCGTCTTTTTGATGGTAAGCTTGTTGATTTTTTTTCTCCCTTTGTGCCCAGGGGAACTCCCGTCTGGATTGCGCCGTTTGTCTGCATGGCAGAAACTTTGAGTTACTTGGTTCGGCCCGTAGTTTTGATGATCCGTCCCTTTGTAAACTTATCCATGGGTGCTATGGGGGGTTACATCTTGGGCCTCCTCACGTTTCGGTTCAGTTGAGTGGTTTTTTTTTTGGTTTTTCTCTTTTTTTATGAGGTCTTTGTCGCGGTTGTGCATTGATTCATAGTTTGTAAAATTCTTTCTTTCTCTGAGAGTCATTAGATGGGGGGTTACTTTTTGGGGTTGGTTAGGATAGCTGGTGTGATTTTTTTCTCATCCTGTTTGTTCTTGAGAGACAGGATGAGCATGTTTTGGTTGTTTTTAGAATTGAGTGCTTTGTCATTGGTCCCTTCCTTCTTTCTTCGGTTGGGCAGTGGGGTGCTAGAGGCTTTGTTTAATTACCTGGTTGTTTCCAGAATTTCATCCTCTTTAATGATTTGTGGGTTTTTTTACGACAGTTTACTCTTTCTGTGTTTTTTGGGTTTGTCGATGAAGTTTGGAGTGTTCCCGTTCCAGGGTTGAATTTACAAGGTTTTGTTGAGATCTGGGTGGTTGGTTGTTTGAGGGTTTTCCGTCTTTTTGAAGATTCCTTTCTTATTTATCTGTTTTTTCCTAAGGAGGGGGGGTGTCCCCTTTTTAAAAGTGGCTTGTGTGTTGTCCTTTTTTTTCCTGAGGGCTTTGTTTTGGTGTTACAGGTATAGTTGGTGTCATTGTTGGTGTCATATGATGCTCTCTTCTAGGGTTGTTTTAGTGGCTATGTCTGTTGAGGGTTCCGGAGATGCCCTGTTTTATCTCTTTGTTGTCTACACCCTTTGGGGAAGGGCCGTTCTCCTCTTTTTGGGTTACCTCGAGGATTGGGGTTTGTCTGGGGTTGGTGCTTATTTTGTGTTTTTGGTGTTGCTAGTGTCCCTGCCACTGTCTGTCTCTGTTTTTTACAAGGTGTGGTTGGCGGTAAGTGTTTTTTTTTGCTATCTGCCTGTTTTTGTGGCCTGGTGTCTTTACAGTGTGTCTGAGCAGCTGTTCTTGATTAGTTATCTCGTTAAGGAGAGGGTGTCATGTGAAACTTATGGCGGTGCCTCTTTAGGCTAGTTGGCGAGATAGTTTAATGAAAATGCCTGCTTTACACGCAGGAGTTGGTTAGTACCTATCGTCAGCGATGGGACAACATAGTTTAAACTAATTGGAAAGATGGCTACTCTGCGAGTAGCTGGTGAGATAAAATCTCTGTTGTTGCTGCACGACCTTAGTTTAGCGTGTAAGGATCATAGTTTGTCGTACTATGGGTGGGTTTGTCCCAGGTCGTGGTGGTTTCGTTGTTGACTGGGGGTTATCTGTTTTTGAGGAGATTGCTTTCTTTTAGTTTGATCCTATTGTTTGTGGCATTTTTTATTCTGGGAGAGCGTAAGTTGCTGGGGTACATGCAGTTTCGGAAGGGCCCCAACAAGGTTGGTATGGCGGGGTTGTTGCAGAGATTTGCTGATCTCTTGAAGTTGGTCATAAAGTTTAAGGTTTCTTTGTTCCAGGGTCGTAGCTGGCTTTCTTGATGAGGAGTGTACATTCTGGTGTTTTTAGGTTGTTTTTACTGTGTCTTCTTTTCTCACAGGTATTCTGGCATGAAAGCGGGTAATGGGTTGCTTTGGTTGCTGGTGGTGACGAGTGTGACGGGTTATAGTCTCTTAAGTGTCGGTTGGGGCTCCTACAAAAAGTATGCACTGTTGAGTTGCTTGCGTTCTGCGTTTAGTTCTGTCACTTTTGAAGCGTGTTTCATGTGCGTTGTTCTCTTATCGGCTGTTGTTGGTGGAAGCTACTCGTTGGAACTCTATCTGAGGAGGTCTTTTCTTAAATGTCTGGTTTTGCCCCTTTGTTACACTCTCTGGTTAGTTGGAATCTTGTGTGAGTGCAATCGGACCCCTTTGGATTACGCTGAGGCTGAGAGGGAGCTTGTCAGAGGGTTGAACACGGAATACTGTAATGTGCCGTTCACCTGCCTCTTCGCGTGTGAGTACCTGATAATGTTCATCTTCTCTTGGTTAGGGGGTGTAATCTTTTGGGGCGGCGTGGCTGTACTAGCTATGTCCATTTTTCATGTTGCCTTTTTTGTCTGGTCTCGTGGCACCTTGCCGCGAATTCGTTATGACTACTTCGTTCAATTTATGTGGAAGTGGGCTGTGCTGGTTCTGGTTTTTTCTTTTTTTTTGGTGGTGGCTTAGAGATATGGTTGGGGGGGCGCTTGACCGCGTAGATTATTTTTTAAATCCTGAGGCTGTTAACTTCAAGAAGAGTTTTGGAGATTCCGCGGTCGCAACAAGGTAGTTTAAACTTAGGACGCAAATTTTGGGAATTTGAGGTCCCTCCCCCCGGGCCTGTTGAGGTTTGCTGATAGGGCTGCGTTAGCAGGTCGCTGTGATATAGCGGTTGTGAGATTTATCTTCGTCGGTATTCTAGAAGTAGCTTATTTCAAAGTTTGGGATTCTTACTCCCGGGATGTTAGGTTTTAACCTTTTAGGGTGAGTGGTTTGTTGTGTGGTGCGAGATTAGGGGCTTTGCTTTTTTTTTTGGTTTGTGGGTTTCATAGGTTTGTTTGGAATGTTGGGGTGAGGTCGAGAGTTGGTTTGCGATGTTGGGCGAGCTCCTTTGAGTGTGGTTTTGTTTCTCAGCGTGTGACGGAGAATTATTTTAGTCACACTTACTTCGTTCTGTTGGTGTTCTTTGTGGTTTTTGATCTGGAGATTTCTTTGTTGTTGAAAATGCCTTTGCAGGGTGTTTTGTACAAGAATTTTGGATTTTATGTGTTGTTCCTCTGTTTGTTGGTTAGTGGCTTTGGGGTTGAGATTTGAAAGGGTTATGCTGAGTGGAGTTATTAGTGCCTTGAAGGTTTTGGGGTTGCCGCTGCTAACGGTGATTGGGGTGTTTGTTCGTCCGGTCTTCTGTTGGAATGGGTTAGGTTAGGTTTGACTGTCTGTTTTCAAAACAGAGGGGGACTCTTTTAAGGTTGCCCGTTGTTTATGTTTACTTGGTTGTTTACTTTGGATCATAAGCGGATTGGAATGATTTACATGGCTTTAGGGATATGAGGAGGGTTTTTGGGCCTTTCTTTGAGGATGCTGATTCGTTTGAATTATCTGGATCCTTACTACAACATTGTCTCGTCGGAGGTTTACAACTATGTGTTGACGAATCACGGGGTGGCCATGATTTTCTTTTTTTTGATGCCTGTGTTGATAGGGGGGTTTGGTAATTATCTTCTTCCCCTTCTTTTAGGGATTCCTGATCTCAGGTTGCCTCGTTTGAAAGCTTTGAGGGCTTGGTTGATGCTTCCTTCTGCGGTTTGTCTCAGTTTGAGGATGTTTGGTGGTGCTGGGGTTGGTTGGACTTTTTATCCGCCTCTCTCTGGGAGAGATTATTCTGGATGAGGTGTGGATTTTTTGATGTTTTCTCTTCATTTAGCTGGTCTCTCGAGCCTTTTTGGTTCTCTGAATTTTATTTGTACCATCGTTAGGGCGTTGTGCGAACATATTGCGGGTCGTAGGTCGATAATTGTTTGGGCCTATCTTTTTACTTCTGTTCTGTTGCTTCTTTCTTTGCCTGTGCTTGCTGCTGCGATTACGATGCTTTTGTTTGATCGTAAATTTAGTTCTGCTTTTTTTGATCCGTTAGGGGGAGGTGATCCTGTTTTGTTTCAGCATTTGTTTTGGTTCTTTGGACATCCTGAGGTGTATGTCTTGATTTTGCCGGGGTTTGGAGTTGTGAGCCACATTTGCATGACTCTGACTAACAATGATTCTCTGTTTGGGTATTATGGGTTGGTGTTTGCGATGGGGGCTATTGTGTGTTTGGGGAGCGTTGTGTGGGCGCACCACATGTTTATGGTTGGTCTGGATGTTAAGACCGCTGTGTTCTTTAGTTCTGTTACCGGAGTGATTGGCATTCCTACGGGGATTAAGGTTTTTTCCTGGTTGTTTATGTTGGGTGGGGCTCGTTTACGGTTTTGGGATCCCGTTTTGTGGTGAATACTCGGGTTTATCTTTCTGTTTACGATTGGAGGTGTGACGGGTATCATTCTCTCTTCCTCTATCCTTGACAGCTTGTTGCATGATACGTGGTTTGTTGTTGCTCACTTTCATTATGTTTTGTCTTTAGGTTCTTACAGAACAGTGGTGATTTCTTTGTTGTGGTGATGGCCTGTTGTTACGGGATTTAGTTTGAACAAGTATCTGTTGCAGGGGCACTGGGTGAGATCGATGTTAGGGTTTAACCTTTGTTTTTTTCCGATGCATTATCTCGGAGCTTATGGTCTTCCGCGTCGGGTGTGTAACTATGAGCCCGCATTCCAAAGGTTGAACAAAGTTTCTTCTGTGGGGGCGTTGATTTCTGTGGTTAGTGCTTTTTTTTTGGTGTTCATCCTTTGGGAGTCTCTCGTCGTAGGGAACCGCGTTGTTGGTGTTTGGGGTACGAATGCATTGGTGGTGAATGCGTTGGTTACGCCCGTGCCGCATCATGGGGTTTACATTAGTGGACCTTCACGATGGCTTTCCTTTTAGGAAGTGTAGTTTATCGTTAGAATGCTGCTTTTGTAAAGCAGCGGTGTGATCCTGTAACTTCTTTAGTTTTGAGGCTGTGAAGAATTTTGTGTTTAGTGGGTGTCGTACCTTTTGCATCATGATTCTCTGAAGGAGTTTAATTATTTTAATGTCTCGAAAGGCAGTGATCCGATCTTGTCTCGTTTTTAGAACTTAGAGGTCGATGGGCAATCGAGGTTGAAAGATGGGTTCGGAGGTGATAAGCATTACGTACTGTCTCATAGCTAGTTGCTGGAGTTTGTCTTTGAATTATTGTTCTGTTGCTTGGATGTGATGGGACGGTCAAGAGGGCTTTTCAGGTTGATTGTGTGGCTAGGTTAGAGGTACCTTGTCTTAGCTTCGTGTTGTGACGATTGTTTCTGGTTGTGAGCTCTTTGGTGGAATGCTCCAGGCGGTGTGCTAATGGTTTGTTTCTAAGTGTGGGGTAATGAGTAGTTTAAGTGGCTTTCTTTTTTCTCGGAGGCCTCCGGTCTGTTTCTTAAAAACATTTCCATCGGGGAGTTTTGATGGTAGTGCCTGCCCGGTGTTTTAATAAATGGCCGCAGTATCTTGACTGTGCTAAGGTAGCATAATTAGTTGCCTTATAATTGAAGGATTGTTTGAATGGTTTGACCAGGGGGTGTGTCTAGATGGGGGCTGTTGCTGAAATTAGGTGGTTGGTGCAGATCCCAACGGTTCTTAATTAGACGGAAAGACCCCGAGAGCTTTAACAATTTTTGTTTACTTGGGGCAAGGGCAGATATTTCATGTGCTTTCAGATCCTTTGGGAAAGAGTTTTAGTTACCTCGGGGATAACTAGGTAAGAGGCGAGGAGAGGCCTTATCGATTCGTCTGTTTACTATCTCGATGTTGACTTAGGATTAGCATGAGGGTGTAGGAGCTCTTGTGTGGAGGTCTGTTCGACCGTGGTATCCTTCATGAGTTGAGTTAAGACCGGCGTGAGCCAGGTCGGTTCTTATCTTTTGTTGCTGTGATTTCGTACGAAAGGATCATTCATAGTTTAGGTTGGGCGAGATGTGTGTAACACGGCCCACTCTGCAAAGGTGGGTTTGATAGGATTTATCCTCGTCTTTAGTTCAATTTAATTCTGGTTGTGAAAGGGTTTGGGGTAGTGCTACATGGGTTCTGTCTGTTGTCAGAAGGGTTCGTAAGGTTTTGAGGTCTTGCCCAGTGGTTGAATCTTGATTTATTGAGGTAATTCAGATCAGGCTATCCTAAAGGGATGGAGAATTCGCAGTGCCAGCATCCGCGGTTATTCTGTTAATCTTCTCTTTCGTTTGGTTTAAATGTTTTGTGGGGTATTTAGCACTCTTTGGGTAGAATCTTTGAGTTTGGTTGAAATGTGTCTGCATTTCCTTCGGGCGCTTTTTAGGAAAAGGATTAGAGACCCTTGTACTAGGTGTAACATTTTGTGGCCATGGTGGGAACTAAAAGGATTTGGCAGCCGATGAGGTTCTTCCGGGGGAGTGTGTGGCGTAAGAGATAGTCCGCTTAGGATCTTACCATCGTTATCCGTTAGTGTATGTCCGGTTTAAGATTCGTGATTTGTGTCAAGGGGTGTCATGGTTTGATTTAATCCAGGTCAATGTGCTGCTCATGCGATGGTGCTTGTGCACTACTGTTGGAATGCTTTTTGGTGTAAGGTGAAAACGTTCAGGACTCGGAAGTAGGTGGATTGAGGTTTGTTCTATCGAATCTGGATTTAGTTGGGGTACATACCGCCCGTCACCCAGGGTGTTAACTGTGGTAAGTCGTAACATGGTAATGTCGGGGGAACCGGACGTTAGTTGGTGCCTCTTTGCATCGGGAGGGGGGTGCCTTATGTATGTGTACACGCCTTTGTACTCTGAGATGGTTGGCTATGTTTCTTTTTTGTCTGCTTTTATTCCTATCTGGGTTTTTTTGGTGTTGGGTTGACAGTTGTGCAGGAGTTGTGGGACTGCGGCCCTTCGTAAAGAGAGGGATTTGTTGGAGTTTTTTTGAACGGTTATTCCGAGAACTTGTGTGGGGTTTCTCTGTTTTTTAAACCTCGGTTGTTTGGGGAACGATCTGGTGTTGAAGACGCGAGGTTTGATTAAGGTGATTGGTCGACAATGGTATTGAAGTTATGACCTGAAAGACGGTCACGGTTTGTACGATTCCGTGATGAGAGATTTTATTGATGGGGTTGACAAGCCTTTGCGCGTTTGTGCGGATACTCCGTACAAACTCTCTGTTACTTCAAGAGATGTTATCCACTCTTTTGTTCTTCCCGTTGTTAACCTGAAGGTGGATGCAATACCTGGGCGGTTGAATAAAGTTTTTTTCTGTATGAACCACGTGGGTGTTTTTGTTGGTTACTGTAGTGAGTTGTGTGGTGCGGGGCACGCCTACATGCCTATTGTAGTGGAGGTTATCGAGAAGGCCTTTGTTAAGGGTTAAGGGGTGAGGGCAGTGTTCTTAAGGCTTTACTTTTCAAGTTTAGTGGGGTTTTCGTTTGTCAAACACCCGGTGGCCTACTGTATTCTGTTGTTGAGAGGTGCGCTAGGCGTTAGTGGGTATCTTTACACGGTGTTAGGGATGTCTTGGTATCTTGTGCTGTTTTGCCTAGTTTATGTGGGTGGCATTTATGTTTTGTTTATCTTCGTCTCCGTACATCTTTCTAATCCGATGGCTGTGAGTGGTGGGAGTGGCTTCGCGCTTTCAGGGGTTTTTTTGTCACTTCTGTTTCTTTTTAATGGAGTGGTTGAGTCTGGTGTAGATGGGTTTTGTGAGAGTAGTCATTATCTGTGTTCTTACTTTGAGGGGTTTTCCTACTGTCTTTTCTGTCTGATTCTGATGGTGGGTTTTATGGGTGTTAGTGTCGTTTCAGGGGAAAAGGATTCTTTCTTTCGCTAGTTTACCGGCTTGGTATAGGTTAAGTACGTGAGATTGTAAATCTTGAGGGGGGATTTCCAGTCGGAGGTTGTGTTAGGAGTGCCAGATGAGATGGGTTTGATTTAGGATTAGATGATGGCTGTTTCCGCCCTCTTGTGAGTAGGGATTGTCCGAGGGGGTTTTGAAGTCCTCCTTTTTATCTGATTGGTGATGCTCGCTTGACGATTGGTGGGAGGCATGGGTGCCAGATTGAATGGGTTGGTTTTAAGCATCAAATATGAGAGTTTCTCCTCGTGTGGATCTGACATCTCGATGAGGAGGATCACGTTTCGGCCGTGATTGTGAGTTGTAGCTTAGCTCTGTCAGGGATGCTGGGATTAGGGGTGGTGACTATTTTAGGTAGCTTCGTAGTTTGAGGGAGGAGCTTGAGGGGTTGAGAAGTTTTTTTGAAATTCTGGGGATACGGCTGAAAGGAAGGGACGGAGGTGCTAGTGCTGGACGAGGTTAGGCTGATCTGCCTTTTTATGCTTCTTTGTTGTGGGAGGATCGCCCTCCCCTTTTGTTGTCATTATTTCACAGGTTTAGTGGAGGAAAGGGTGCGGTTGTTTTCTTTAATGATCTGATTCCTAATGGTTATGGGTGTTTTGGTCCTTAGGGGAAGTTTGGTCTTGTCCCTAGTCATGTGGGAGTACCTCGGGCTGGTAAGGTTTCTGTTAATTCTGTTCTATTCTAACATGGACAGTGCTCGAGCCGCCCTGGTTACGTTGTTTGCATCTCGGTTCGGAGATGTTTCATTGTTTATGCTTATTCTCTGGTGCGGCGTGTGGTTGAGGGATTTGGGTGGTTTTTTTTTCTTTTTTTTCCTCCTTGTTATCTTGACTAAGAGTGCTGGGTATCCTTTTATCTCCTGGCTTCTGGAGGCCATGCGTGCGCCTACTCCTGTAAGATCTCTTGTACATTCTTCCACTCTTGTTGCTGCAGGGGTTTGGTTTGTTGTACGTTATCAAGAGTTTTTAGTGCCTGTTGTGCAGAGGTTTTTATTCCTTTTTTGTATCTTGACTGTTGTTGTGAGAGGGACGTGTGCTTCGTTCTTTAGAGATCTGAAGAAGGTGGTAGCTTTATCCACGTGTAATAATATCTCCTGGTGTGTAATCTTCTTTGTCTGTGGGGATTTGGGGCTTTGTTTGTTGCAGCTTTTAACTCATGGTGTGTGTAAGTGCTACTTGTTTGTGTCTGTTGGAGACCTTATGTCTCATTCAGGTGGTAGTCAGAGATCTGTGGGTATTTATTCTCCTCGGTATGTGGGGAGGTTTGGAGTTGTTTTGCAGAGTGTTTTGATCTTCTCCTTGTCCGGGTTGCCCTTCATGGGTGTTTTTTTTAGTAAGCATGGACTTTTTTCGAGGGTTTCCTATTGTTATGGGATAGGGTTTTTGTGTGCTTTCTGGGTGGCCTTTTTTTTGACCTATGTTTACTCGGTTCGCTTGAGGCTGCTTTTGTTGAAGTCTTCGAGGGGATTGGTGAGAGGATATTCTAGAAAATTTCTCCTGATAGGGGGGTTGTGCCTGTTGGGGACTTTTTTAAATTGGTTAGGTTTGGTCTTGTTTGATGAGAGTTTTGAATTAAAAGGTTGATGGAGGGGTGTAATGTTGCTGGTTCAGTTTTTGGGATGTTTGGGAGGCTGGTTTCTGTGGAGAGGTGCTGTTAGGTTTAGGGGTGATGTAGTTGTTTGGAGGTCGCTGCTGTGAGGCAGGGATTGTCTGGTGAGTGTGGTTTATGGATGGTTTTTAGGGTTGTCAGAAGCGTCGGTGCTTTCATTTTATCGGTGGGAGCTTTATGGTTTGTCCCTTGTTCGGGTAGGACGGGATGTGCTTGTTGGTGTCTTCACCTCTTTAAATTTTTTGGTGTTGGGGCTTATTTTTGTGATTCTCTTCGTTTCTCTGGTTTTTTCGTAAGGGGGTGTGTCGGTAGTATAGTGTTGTGAGTATGCTGTCTTTCCAAGTCAGGGGTCCAATGGGTTTGGCTGACACAATTAGGTTTTAGTGGACCGATTTAGCTTCGATTCCAATGGGTGTAGAGGTTTGGAGTTGGCGTTGCCTGTTGATTTTCTGTGTCAAGGGGGGTCTGAAACTATGCGCGAAAAGGGTGCAAAAAAAATTCGTAAGGGGGGGGCATTGCAAACTTTTTCCTTTTTAAAAATTTACAGCTTAATTCAGGTCTAGTCGAAGAGTGAAGTGGTTTTTATCTCCCCTTAATTTGACTGTCGATTAAAAATTTTCGTTACTTTTGTGTCAAAATTACATCATAGCTTTTTTCAGGGGAGTTCGGAGGTGAAAAGTTGGATTTTTGAAGGGTTTGTGTCAAGTTTGAAGGGACCGATTTAGCTTCGATTCCAATGGGTGTAGAGGTTTGGAGTTGGCGTTGCCTGTTGATTTTCTGTGTCAAGGGGGGTTTTAAACTATGCTGTCGAGGGTGTTCACCGTAGCTTTTTTCAGGGGAGTTCGGAGGTGAAAAGTTCGGTTTTTTCGATGAGCTGGTACGAAATGCTATTATGTTAATCATAAGTAGAGTTATAATTAGAGGTCTCTGTCAAGTTTGAAGGGACCGATTTAGCTTCGATTCCAATGGGTGTAGAGGTTTGGAGTTGGCGTTGCCTGTTGATTTTCTGTGTCAAGGGGGGTCTGAAACTATGCTGTCGAGGGTGTTCACCGTAGCTTTTTTCAGGGGAGTTCGGAGGTGAAAAGTTCGGTTTTTTCGATGAGCTGGTACGAAATGCTATTATGTTAATCATAAGTAGAGTTATAATTAGAGGTCTCTGTCAAGTTTGAAGGGACCGATTTAGCTTCGATTCCAATGGGTGTAGAGGTTTGGAGTTGGCGTTGCCTGTTGATTTTCTGTGTCAAGGGGGGTTTTAAACTATGCTGTCGAGGGTGTTCACCGTAGCTTTTTTCAGGGGAGTTCGGAGGTGAAAAGTTCGGTTTTTTCGATGAGCTGGTACGAAATGCTATTATGTTAATCATAAGTAGAGTTATAATTAGAGGTCTCTGTCAAGTTTGAAGGGACCGATTTAGCTTCGATTCCAATGGGTGTAGAGGTTTGGAGTTGGCGTTGCCTGTTGATTTTCTGTGTCAAGGGGGGTTTTAAACTATGCTGTCGAGGGTGTTCACCGTAGCTTTTTTCAGGGGAGTTCGGAGGTGAAAAGTTGGATTTTTGAAGGGTTTGTGTCAAGTTTGAAGGGACCGATTTAGCTTCGATTCCAATGGGTGTAGAGGTTTGGAGTTGGCGTTGCCTGTTGATTTTCTGTGTCAAGGGGGGTTTAACTATGCTGTCGAGGGTGTTCACCGTAGCTTTTTTCAGGGGAGTTCGGAGGTGAAAAGTTCGGTTTTTTCGATGAGCTGGTACGAAATGCTATTATGTTAATCATAAGTAGAGTTATAATTAGAGGTCTCTGTCAAGTTTGAAGGGACCGATTTGGCTTCGATTCCAATGGGTGTAGAGGTTTGGAGTTGGCGTTGCCTGTTGATTTTCTGTGTCAAGGGGGGTTTTAAACTATGCTGTCGAGGGTGTTCACCGTAGCTTTTTTCAGGGGAGTTCGGAGGTGAAAAGTTCGGTTTTTTCGATGAGCTGGTACGAAATGCTATTATGTTAATCATAAGTAGAGTTATAATTAGAGGTCTCTGTCAAGTTTGAAGGGACCGATTTAGCTTCGATTCCAATGGGTGTAGAGGTTTGGAGTTGGCGTTGCCTGTTGATTTTCTGTGTCAAGGGGGGTCTGAAACTATGCGCGAAAAGGGTGCAAAAAAAATTCGTAAGGGGGGGGCATTGCAAACTTTTTCCTTTTTAAAAATTTACAGCTTAATTCAGGTCTAGTTGAGGAGTAGGGTGGTTTTTTTTTTTCCTTAATTTGACTGTCGATTAAAAATTTTCGTTACTTTTGTGTCAAAATTACATCATAGCTTTTTTCAGGGGAGTTCGGAGGTGAAAAGTTGGATTTTTGAAGGGTTTGTGTCAAGTTTGAAGGGACCGATTTAGCTTCGATTCCAATGGGTGTAGAGGTTTGGAGTTGGCGTTGCCTGTTGATTTTCTGTGTCAAGGGGGGTCTGAAACTATGCGCGAAAAGGGTGCAAAAAAAATTCGTAAGGGGGGGGCATTGCAAACTTTTTCCTTTTTAAAAATTTACAGCTTAATTCAGGTCTAGTCGAAGAGTGAAGTGGTTTTTATCTCCCCTTAATTTGACTGTCGATTAAAAATTTTCGTTACTTTTGTGTCAAAATTACATCATAGCTTTTTTCAGGGGAGTTCGGAGGTGAAAAGTTGGATTTTTGAAGGGTTTGTGTCAAGTTTGAAGGGACCGATTTAGCTTCGATTCCAATGGGTGTAGAGGTTTGGAGTTGGCGTTGCCTGTTGATTTTCTGTGTCAAGGGGGGTTTTAAACTATGCTGTCGAGGGTGTTCACCGTAGCTTTTTTCAGGGGAGTTCGGAGGTGAAAAGTTCGGTTTTTTTCGATGAGCTGGTACGAAATGCTATTATGTTAATCATAAGTAGAGTTATAATTAGAGGTCTCTGTCAAGTTTGAAGGGACCGATTTAGCTTCGATTCCAATGGGTGTAGAGGTTTGGAGTTGGCGTTGCCTGTTGATTTTCTGTGTCAAGGGGGGTCTGAAACTATGCGCGAAAAGGGTGCAAAAAAAATTCGTAAGGGGGGGGCATTGCAAACTTTTTCCTTTTTAAAAATTTACAGCTTAATTCAGGTCTAGTCGAAGAGTGAAGTGGTTTTTATCTCCCCTTAATTTGACTGTCGATTAAAAATTTTCGTTACTTTTGTGTCAAAATTACATCATAGCTTTTTTCAGGGGAGTTCGGAGGTGAAAAGTTGGATTTTTGAAGGGTTTGTGTCAAGTTTGAAGGGACCGATTTAGCTTCGATTCCAATGGGTGTAGAGGTTTGGAGTTGGCGTTGCCTGTTGATTTTCTGTGTCAAGGGGGGTTTTAAACTATGCTGTCGAGGGTGTTCACCGTAGCTTTTTTCAGGGGAGTTCGGAGGTGAAAAGTTCGGTTTTTTTCGATGAGCTGGTACGAAATGCTATTATGTTAATCATAAGTAGAGTTATAATTAGAGGTCTCTGTCAAGTTTGAAGGGACCGATTTAGCTTCGATTCCAATGGGTGTAGAGGTTTGGAGTTGGCGTTGCCTGTTGATTTTCTGTGTCAAGGGGGGTTTTAAACTATGCTGTCGAGGGTGTTCACCGTAGCTTTTTTCAGGGGAGTTCGGAGGTGAAAAGTTCGGTTTTTTCGATGAGCTGGTACGAAATGCTATTATGTTAATCATAAGTAGAGTTATAATTAGAGGTCTCTGTCAAGTTTGAAGGGACCGATTTAGCTTCGATTCCAATGGGTGTAGAGGTTTGGAGTTGGCGTTGCCTGTTGATTTTCTGTGTCAAGGGGGGTCTGAAACTATGCGCGAAAAGGGTGCAAAAAAAATTCGTAAGGGGGGGGCATTGCAAACTTTTTCCTTTTTAAAAATTTACAGCTTAATTCAGGTCTAGTTGAGGAGTAGGGTGGTTTTTTTTTTTCCTTAATTTGACTGTCGATTAAAAATTTTCGTTACTTTTGTGTCAAAATTACATCATAGCTTTTTTCAGGGGAGTTCGGAGGTGAAAAGTTGGATTTTTGAAGGGTTTGTGTCAAGTTTGAAGGGACCGATTTAGCTTCGATTCCAATGGGTGTAGAGGTTTGGAGTTGGCGTTGCCTGTTGATTTTCTGTGTCAAGGGGGGTCTGAAACTATGCGCGAAAAGGGTGCAAAAAAAATTCGTAAGGGGGGGGCATTGCAAACTTTTTCCTTTTTAAAAATTTACAGCTTAATTCAGGTCTAGTCGAAGAGTGAAGTGGTTTTTATCTCCCCTTAATTTGACTGTCGATTAAAAATTTTCGTTACTTTTGTGTCAAAATTACATCATAGCTTTTTTCAGGGGAGTTCGGAGGTGAAAAGTTGGATTTTTGAAGGGTTTGTGTCAAGTTTGAAGGGACCGATTTAGCTTCGATTCCAATGGGTGTAGAGGTTTGGAGTTGGCGTTGCCTGTTGATTTTCTGTGTCAAGGGGGGTTTTAAACTATGCTGTCGAGGGTGTTCACCGTAGCTTTTTTCAGGGGAGTTCGGAGGTGAAAAGTTCGGTTTTTTCGATGAGCTGGTACGAAATGCTATTATGTTAATCATAAGTAGAGTTATAATTAGAGGTCTCTGTCAAGTTTGAAGGGACCGATTTAGCTTCGATTCCAATGGGTGTAGAGGTTTGGAGTTGGCGTTGCCTGTTGATTTTCTGTGTCAAGGGGGGTCTGAAACTATGCGCGAAAAGGGTGCAAAAAAAATTCGTAAGGGGGGGGCATTGCAAACTTTTTCCTTTTTAAAAATTTACAGCTTAATTCAGGTCTAGTCGAAGAGTGAAGTGGTTTTTATCTCCCCTTAATTTGACTGTCGATTAAAAATTTTCGTTACTTTTGTGTCAAAATTACATCATAGCTTTTTTCAGGGGAGTTCGGAGGTGAAAAGTTGGATTTTTGAAGGGTTTGTGTCAAGTTTGAAGGGACCGATTTAGCTTCGATTCCAATGGGTGTAGAGGTTTGGAGTTGGCGTTGCCTGTTGATTTTCTGTGTCAAGGGGGGTTTTAAACTATGCTGTCGAGGGTGTTCACCGTAGCTTTTTTCAGGGGAGTTCGGAGGTGAAAAGTTCGGTTTTTTTCGATGAGCTGGTACGAAATGCTATTATGTTAATCATAAGTAGAGTTATAATTAGAGGTCTCTGTCAAGTTTGAAGGGACCGATTTAGCTTCGATTCCAATGGGTGTAGAGGTTTGGAGTTGGCGTTGCCTGTTGATTTTCTGTGTCAAGGGGGGTTTTAAACTATGCTGTCGAGGGTGTTCACCGTAGCTTTTTTCAGGGGAGTTCGGAGGTGAAAAGTTCGGTTTTTTCGATGAGCTGGTACGAAATGCTATTATGTTAATCATAAGTAGAGTTATAATTAGAGGTCTCTGTCAGTTTGAAGGGACCGATTTAGCTTCGATTCCAATGGGTGTAGAGGTTTGGAGTTGGCGTTGCCTGTTGATTTTCTGTGTCAAGGGGGGTTTTAAACTATGCTGTCGAGGGTGTTCACCGTAGCTTTTTTCAGGGGAGTTCGGAGGTGAAAAGTTCGGTTTTTTCGATGAGCTGGTACGAAATGCTATTATGTTAATCATAAGTAGAGTTATAATTAGAGGTCTCTGTCAAGTTTGAAGGGACCGATTTAGCTTCGATTCCAATGGGTGTAGAGGTTTGGAGTTGGCGTTGCCTGTTGATTTTCTGTGTCAAGGGGGGTCTGAAACTATGCGCGAAAAGGGTGCAAAAAAAATTCGTAAGGGGGGGGCATTGCAAACTTTTTCCTTTTTAAAAATTTACAGCTTAATTCAGGGCTAGTTGAGGAGTAGGGTGGTTTTTTTTTTTCCTTAATTTGACTGTCGATTAAAAATTTTCGTTACTTTTGTGTCAAAATTACATCATAGCTTTTTTCAGGGGAGTTCGGAGGTGAAAAGTTGGATTTTTGAAGGGTTTGTGTCAAGTTTGAAGGGACCGATTTAGCTTCGATTCCAATGGGTGTGTGTGTGTTGTCGGTTTGGTGTAGTGTTTGCACGCTGATTTTTCGTGTCAGAGGGGGTTTTGTGACTGTCCGATTTTTTGATGGCAAAAGGGGGCCTAGACTAAAAAAAGATATCATCGCTCAAAAGAGGGTAATTGGAAATGACTGTGTTGTCGTAAAGGATTGGGATTAACTGTAGTCCGAGCAGTGTTGGTTGTGCGAGGAAGAGATGAGGGGGCTTCAATAATAATATGAGGAGGTACCTACAATGAAAGTGGTTAAGAAGGTCCGTTGTGAAGGATTGGGATTAACTGTAGTCCGAGCAGTGTTGGTTGTGCGAGGAAGAGATGAGGGGGCTTCAATAATAATATGAGGAGGTACCTACAATGAAAGTGGTTAAGAAGGTCCGTTGTGAAGGATTGGGATTAACTGTAGTCCGAGCAGTGTTGGTTGTGCGAGGAAGAGATGAGGGGATCTTTGGTTAATAATACAGGAAGTCATCTGTAATGGGGGGAAAGGGGGGCCTGACCAAAAAAAGATATCATCGCTAAAAGAGAATAATTGGAAATGACTGTGTTGTCGTAAAGGATTGGGATTAACTGTAGTCCGAGCAGTGTTGGTTGTGCGAGGAAGAGATGAGGGGGGCTTAATAATAATATGAGGAGGCCCCTACAATGAAAGTGGTTAAGAAGGTCCATTGTAAAGGATTAGGATTAACTGTAGTCCGAGCAGTGTTGGTTGTGCGAGGAAGAGATGAGGGGGGCTTAATAATAATATGAGGAGGCCCCTACAATGAAAGTGGTTAAGAAGGTCCATTGTAAAGGATTAGGATTAACTGTAGTCCGAGCAGTGTTGGTTGTGCGAGGAAGAGATGAGGGGATCTTTGGTTAATAATACAGGAAGTCATCTGTAATGGGGGGAAAGGGGGGCCTGACCAAAAAAAGATATCATCGCTAAAAGAGAATAATTGGAAATGACTGTGTTGTCGTAAAGGATTGGGATTAACTGTAGTCCGAGCAGTGTTGGTTGTGCGAGGAAGAGATGAGGGGGGCTTAATAATAATATGAGGAGGCCCCTACAATGAAAGTGGTTAAGAAGGTCCATTGTAAAGGATTAGGATTAACTGTAGTCCGAGCAGTGTTGGTTGTGCGAGGAAGAGATGAGGGGGGCTTAATAATAATATGAGGAGGCCCCTACAATGAAAGTGGTTAAGAAGGTCCATTGTAAAGGATTAGGATTAACTGTAGTCCGAGCAGTGTTGGTTGTGCGAGGAAGAGATGAGGGGGGCTTAATAATAATATAGGGG